>VWPU01001932.1:0-93534 GCA_013398955.1 Callaeas wilsoni | reverse complement strand
CCGCCGGTAGGTGCGCGGGGCCCGGCAGCTGCGGCCCGCGGGAGGAGGGGGCGCGCCCCGTGCTCTGCCTTCCGAGCGCCCGGGAAGGGCGGCCGCGGCTCGGGGCTGGCGGGCGGCGCTGGCGCGGGCGGAGGGTACCAGAAACTGGAGCCGAGAAATCCTAAAGCGAAGGCAGGTGGCCGCCGCCTGTCCCTCGGTGCCTGCGGAGCGGGGCCGCTCTCGGCTGCGCGCCCCGACGGAGCCGAGGTTCCCCTCCGTGCTCCAGCCCTTTCCCCGGCCGGGGTCGTGGCACCGCTCCCGGCCGCGACTTTCCGTGCCGAGTGTGGACCCGTTCCCCTCGGGGCTCGCAGCCTCCGTCAGGGCCGTGCTGCGCGCAGGGCAGCCCAGCACCCCTCGGGGATGTGCGGCTGTGCCCGTGCGAGCCGCTCGCTGCTCTTCGGCTGCGGAAGGGTTAACGCTCGTTGGGAGCAGCGCGGGGAAGCTGCTCGTATCCACCTACCCCTCAGCTGCTCTGTGTAATTACTCACGGTTTGGATTTTTTTCTTGCTTGGGTCCGCTGAATTGTGGTGCTTTTGAAACGTTTTTCTGCGGTTAAGATATTGCAAGGCAAACAAAAATCGCTCGCTCATCTTTCTGTTGTCGCGTTTGAATCCGCTGTGTAAATTGTAGGTTAAAAAAGCTCAAATTACGTATTTCCATGCAAAGTGGATTTTTGTGTTGATATACGATCAGACAGCCTTTTCTCTGCCCATTTGTTTAGTTTTAATTCATATGTTAAATATTCTTTCTGTACTGCAGCTCCACTTTGCTCTATTGATTTTTGTTAATTGTTTTGTGGATTAATTTGTTGTAATCAGCCTCAACTTCTGTGATTTCTTCTTTCCCATGGCTTAATCTTTTTGAAGCTTCAGATTTCCAGAGACACAAAAGTTTAAAAACTGCTGGACTGCTTGACTAGATCAGGTGATGCTTTGCAACTGATGTCTTCTCCTACTTTAGTTGCAGCTTTTGCTGGGAAATACCCTTAGGATAACATTCTCTAGGAAATATCCTGGGATAATATCCTAGGAAATACCCTTAGGATAATATTGCAATATGGGTTTGAGGGCACTTTTAGTATTGTCAGGGCAAAAATTTGGCAAACATTGGCGTTTCTTTACTTGTGAAACAGATATGAATCATTGTTGTCTTCTGTGAAATGTGTATTTTGCAAACTTACTAGTCTGGGCAAGTAAACTTCAAACTACAGGTTACTTGGAAAATGATTGTGTTCGCTAATTCTGGCATGTGACTCTGATTTTGTTTTTTCTTTTGTCTGCTGAGGTGATGGAAACATACCTTGCATTACACAGACAAGTGAGATCTGGACTTTGCCTTAATATTGTCCAGATAAACAGGTTTATCTTAATGAAGTTTGTGTTATCACCGAAAAGCTTGAAGAGCAGTTTCCTCCATCTCGATGAGATGTATTATGCGGGATTATGCAACGCATGGGACTTTCCTAAATGCTTGGTTTCCTAATGGCTAGGTTCTCTCTTCTCCAAGAATTTTCAGATTTGATTGATAATAATTTAAAGCAGTGTTTGCTATTAATTACTTTGTTATGTCATGCTTTTTTTCAGGTAAATCTTTGACCTTTTCTGTATATTATTAAAGGCCTTTCATTATATTCCTATGATGCTTTAAAGTACAAAGTGAGTAGCAGTAACTTCCTAGCAGATCTAACATACAGGTTTCCCTATACGTAGGAATACAGCTGGCAACTTTAGCAATCTCTGCTCTTTTATAGTTGTGGCTTTTAAGTTATTTTTAAAATATCAGTGTCATCAAGAGCATCACCGTTATACTTTCCAGTAAGAGAAAAGGGTCAGATTTTTCTTTGCTCTCACATGGTATAGTGTATCTCAGTTCTGACTAGTCGTACTCTCTTACTCCATTATCATTAAGAACAGAACAGCATACCTTGGTCTTTAACTGCAGAGCTTTCCTTAACTTGAGTTCCTTGTATCCCTCACTACATCAGTGGCATAATTAATACTCTATGTGGTTGATTTAGATTACAGTCCAAGGCATGCAAGGAAAAAGGTAACAGCTCCATCTCAGTAGTGGCCAACTCCCCATGTCAACTCTTTGTTTGTGCTGCCTTGCCAACTATCTTGTTAAGAACTAGCAGCTGGTATGTTCCCTGGTTGAGAAACCCAGACTGTGTGTGGGTTAAAACCATATTGTGAGTGGGCTAAATACATCATGTTT
Organism: Callaeas wilsoni; assembly: GCA_013398955.1. Taxonomy (NCBI): domain Eukaryota; kingdom Metazoa; phylum Chordata; class Aves; order Passeriformes; family Callaeidae; genus Callaeas; species Callaeas wilsoni. The sequence goes on along the minus strand of VWPU01001932.1, from coordinate 91,281 downwards.
ATAGAGTCCATAATTTTCAGCTATCTCAAGTCTGGCATCAGCAAGTGAAGATGAGAAGTGGTATCTATGTGCGATACAAACCTCTCAGGATGTTTTGCTCTGCAAGGCTTCTGAAGCAGTGACTTTTGCAGTCGGTGAGACAGTTTCCAAGGTGGCATCAGCTATAAAGTCCTGGCTTGTGGATTCTCCTGCTCTGGCACTTGGCTCCTGGTAGTACCCTTTCTTTATGCAGCTTTTAACCCAGGTATTGTACTGAGGCTTTGTGCAGTAAGCTAACAGAATCAGTTCTGAATTGCTGAAGTCCTGTTAAAGACCCTCTTTGCAACACCATCAGCTTTCTCTTTGGAAGCTGGAAAACCGAAAAGATCATTAGGAACTAAGCTATAGAACTAAAAGGATTCATGTGGTGGTGGCAGTCTTCTGCCATAATCTTTGCCATCTAAAAGTTGTGTTTATCTAAGACAATCACTTAAACTCACTCTGCAGGTCAGCTAGGAAAGGACAACCTTCAAAAGGCAATTCTTGGCCCATTTGTCTGAACTATTAGTTGCATTACAAAACAAAAAAAGATAAAGTACTCAACTGCAAAACCAGATTATTTTGTCCTCAGATGTCTTAGTACATTTGTTTGGAGTCTAGCATGATGGATGTTTTCTTACAGGATTGTGAATTCTGCTAATGGATGTAATAACTTCACAAGTGGTTAACCTCAAGGAAGGAATGCCTGTCTTTTTATGTGTTGGGTATGAGCATGTGCTGTCTTCAAGACTATAGCTGTAATTATGACCACAAGAATTTGAGTCCTAGGAAATCAGGAGCCTTACAACTCAGCTTGAACATCTGGAAACTTTAGGAATTAAATCTCTGCTCCTTGTAGGTGGTGAAAGGTTTACCAGGACCTTAAACAGGGCCAGAAATCCATCTACAGGTGTCTATATGGGTAAGACTGGTTCCCAGGAAGGGATTAGGTATCCCATTGACTTCTGCCATCAGTTTTCACTGTCTTCTAAATGTTCAAATAAGGTGGACAGTGTGGAATGTCCTGGGTTTTTTTCAAAACTGAAAGGGGAGTAAAATTTCAGAAATTGTGATTGAAAAAAATTGAAATGATGCAGTCCTGTGGAAATACCAGGGAACACACATCAGTGTTCCAGGATTCTCCTCTTTTCTGAAAAAACTATGGATGCAAATACATGAGCACATTATGCAGAGCAGGAGTGCACTTTTAAAATTATGTCCTGATCACATGCATTTCTGCAGTTCAGTTTGCGTCTTGGAGCACATAAACTGATTCTGTTTGGGATAAAACTGAGCAGAAAGAGAAGCTCATTTAATGTACTCCAAGTGCTAATGCAAATTCAGTCTACAGGATCATTTTGGAGATAATCATAAGTAAAAACCACAAAAAAGGTAGTGTGAAAGCTGTGCCCTTAGTGCTAAGTATTTCACTCTACCACTCTGCTCCTACTGGTAAGGTTTTATGCTGTTTACTAGCGTAAACTTAGGATATAGTCTCTTGACCAACCTGACAACTCATTTTTAAATTTAGCATAATTATTAGTATATATTGACAGAAAAAAACAAGAAAAAGAATAAACATCATAGAACAAGGCTAAAAGAGTTAATAGCAGACATCAATGCTAGGACAATGTGTCCCTTAGATAAACATAGAAACAAATAGTGCTTTTTTTAATAGGAAATAATCTTAAAAGTAGTAGGTTACTCGAATGTATAGCTTTCTTATACATCAGTTCTATAGAGATACAGTTTCTGAAGGGAAATAATAAAATTAAAGACATTCTGCTCTCATCAATCCCGAAAATCCTTCAATAGGTGCTTTTTTGACAGGAAGTATTTCCCAAAATACTGAAAATATTTCTCAGCAGTAATATATTCAGGTTTGTCAGTCAGCTGCAGTGAAATGTCAAGAAATATGTGTAATACTTCCTTGAAGTTTACACCCTTAGGTGTGAAAAAGACATGCAAGTCTAAGTTAGTTACCACACTCTTCTTGGAGGGGTATTCATCTCATTTGAAAATAGATCAGGCAAAGGACCCTTGGAGATGTTGTGTTCCTTGTATTGACTATAAACAGAGCATCAGGTGACTATCTCAGATGTCTGACTGGGTGTCTGGAGTTAAATGAGGTGTGATTCATCTTGCTTTATTAAGGTAACTGAGCTAAATGTCTCAGCACAACTCCTTCAGCTTGAAACAGAGGGTAGAACTGACCAGGGTGCTTCAGGACCCTACAGAGCTGCTTTAGTAGTTCAAAACGATGCTGATAATCAGTGCGCTCCAGAGCTGAGATTCAAAGTGGAGTTCCTGGTCCAAGGGCAGCAGACTTGCCTGGTGAGCTAGAGAGAAAGGATGTCTTTTTGCTGAGCTGTTTCTTGATTCATTATGCTCTTTTAGGCCAAGTTTTAGTTGGCATTTATAGACATGAATATTTATAGAAACCAGTTCTCTCTGTGGGCTCTTGGGTTTGCCAGCTGTGAAATGAAATGAAAGAATTATCTTCAATTTACTTTTGAAATAGGGGGCAGCTATATGATACAGTAATTTTGCTATCTGAATCAGGGGCCTCTGGTGAACAGAAGGTACTATTTTGCAGAACTTCGTGGTGGTTTTGTGGTTGTGTGGGTGATGGAAATACATGGAAAAACCTCTACTAAGCATTTTTGAAGAGAAAAAGTATTACTAGGCTGCAAAACTGAAACTAGAGCTGGTCAAGCTCCACAGCACAAGGCCTGTTTATTGTCTAATAGAGCAGTTTCAACTGAATAGCTGTAGGGAAGAATTTGGCCTATGAAGTATAATGACTAGTTGCTGTTTAGTTGCCAGCTACTCCTAAGGACAGAAACTGGCCAACAGAAATGCTCCTTTCTCTCTGATCCTTGCTAGGTTGTTTCAAGTTCACCACAGTTCACCTGGCTAAAGCTTATATTTTATATATAAAAATTATACATGGTGGAAACATCAGGTGCATACTCCCAAATTTATCCTAAATTATCCAGTACATGAGTTTAGCATGAGAAATGAGATCTCGGTTGATAGGTGCATGGATTACTTTGAGGGCATTCACAGCCAGAATCTCAAGTGTCACTGAAGAGGATAAAACTGAGATAGAATAGATTTGGCAGATCTGGGCTTTGCTGTCCTAAATAACGTGTCTCTGACCTCTGCAATTTAATTGTCCAGTCTCTCTGAATGGAGGCAGCTGTGTTAGTTTACCACGCTACATGTGGGTCAGAGCTCGACACCAGCATTCAACTCTTTTTTTCCCAGAAAAGTTTGCAGATTCTCCCTGTATCCGGTCCAGGCTATTGATATGAATGTGCTTGCAGCTAAGGCTGATTGAGGGTAGCCACAGACCTTTGGGAGCTGCGAGTCCAAACAGCTACATTAGCTCTTCAGTGACACTGAAACACGCACTAACTTTCAAGGGATAATCCTTTCTTTTCAGGAAGTTTGTCTTAAATAAAGAAAAAGAAAAATAAGTTCTTCTAATTCCGCTAATTTTCAGTAATTTCTAACATGCTTTTGTGTCTGTGTGATTTATGTGTAAAATTTACAACTCTGACACAGTGAGTCCTGGTAACAGAGTGTCCCTGTCCCTTTGTGGGCCTGTGCCTTTATGAAAGAGGAAGTAAGTACCTCAAATATTGTAAAATCTACTTGTCTGCATCCCACTGCCAAAACTTGTCCACTGGATATGGCTGCCTTAGCCAGAGGTTAGCTGCATTCAGCCTCCCCAGAGCTGCCAAGAGAGCAGTAACACTGCATTAGCATTGCCATGAACTGGTATTTCCACATATCATAATTTTGTGCTGCTGAGACTTACTGTGGGCTGAGGAACAGAGTAACCATGGTCACTTTTGGCTCTGTAAGGCTGGGTGGGAGGTGGGGTGACCTGACTGCATTGCATCCATTCCCAGAGCAGGTTCAGAAAGCAGCCGTGCTGTCAAACACACTGCACTGCTGGAAGCGTTACCTCGGAGGGGTTGCACGGGCAGGATATTCAGATTCCAAACCTTTTCATGAAGAAAAGCCTTGCTGGAAATGACCTGAGTGCGCAGCATCCGTCTCCAGTGCTTTATATTGTTTTGTTCAATGAAGTGAGTGAAGTCTTCATAAAGTTCTTTTTTCTTTGTTTTCCTGACTACACTCTAGAGTTTTCAAGGCAACAATAAACCTGTCTTAAACTTGTGGTGGCTTGGATGGAAAGGGAGTCTTGGGGTTTCTTTGGTGGTTTTTGATTTTGTGGTTTTTTGGTTTTTTGTTTTACACAGTTGCTCTACTAAAGCACTTGCATAACACAAAAGAGGTCATGCATTAACCAGAAAGAAGAAAGTTACGCAATAGCTGACAGCACTCAGAAATGCAACATGAATTAAAATCTTGTCTAAAAATTTGGGATACCGCATTACCCAAGCCCAGCTGACAGCTAGAATATGTTCATGACTTCACTTGTCTTACCATGTGACTCTTCATATTACTCTAAGTTTCCATATGCATAATGTATAAGGAGAGCACAGTTCTAGCTATACAGAATGGCTGGGCACCTGCTGCAGTTAAACTTTACATGATTTCCTCTTCATTAGGAACTGTAGTGATAAGCACAAATTGAAACAGGGGAAGTTTAAGTTAGACATTAAGAAGAAATTCTTTACTGGGAGGATGTTGAGACACTGGAACAGGTTGCCCAGGGAAATTGTGGATGCCCCAACCCTGGCAGTGTTCAAGGCTGGGCTGAATAAGGTGTCCCTGCCCATGGCAGGGGGTTGGAACTAAATGATCTTAAAGGTCCCTTTCAAGCTTTAACATTGTATGATTCTATGATTAAATGATAAAATAAATGTCAGCTATTTGAAACTGAAGCAGTAGTTTTTTGAGAAGGAAAGAGCAGGGAAATGTCTTGCTGTACATTTATCTGCTTTTCCCTTTCTCTCTCTTCCCCTTTCTTTCTCTTCCCCTTTCTTTCTCTTCCCCTTTCTTTCTCTTCCCCTTTTCCTCTTTTCCCTTCCTCCTCTCTCCCTCTCCTCCTCTTTTCCTTTTCTTTTCTTTTCCCTTTCTCCTCTTTCCCTTTGTCTCTTCCTTTCTTCTTTTTTTTTTTTTCTGAGTATTGATTTGGTATATCCAACTACATTATTCTATATCCGCAAAACAGGGAATTTTGAAGGATTGAATCACATTCCTCTGTCTGTGTGAAAACTGGAGATTTTTTTTTTCCATGCACCTATAAATAGAGGTTTGTTTATTTTTTGGTTCTGTATAGCTTGTGCATGTACACACAGCTACAGCACTTGTGTCCCACTGGCTCAAGCCAGGCGTATGAGAAGGTGCCACTGCAGAAGCTTCCCCAGCAAATGGTTTGGTCTCCAGAGACCTTCCCCCGGGTGTCTGCACAGCTCTGTCATGCACACAATATGCAGTGCTCCCTGCTATTCCAGTTTTGACAGTTTACTTTGACAATAATGCCCCCTCTCACTGAGTGATTAGCCATTGTCCCACTCCGTGGGATCTGGTAAATACCAATTTTGGTGTATAATACTACACGTTTTTTAACACTCTGCATGCTTTGTAATTGGGCATTTGTGTGAGATTAAAAGATGATCTCATGGAAACCGTGCAATAATGTTGGTATTAATTAGTTGATGCCCTCTAGCATGAGGTGCAACCACTCCTTCTCCCTGCAGTTGGTATCAGACTTGCATTGTCTCCCTGTTGTAGCTTCCTCAGCAAAATACTGAGTATAATAAAATATGAGTGATTTGCTGCCTCCATATGCAAGAGGAGCCTGCATCACTCACACCATTTACCTCTGCCTCTCTTAAAGAATCTCACCCAGACAGATGGCCACGTATCTTGGATTCCTCTTTTGGAATGCTCAAGGTTGCCTGCTGTCTCACAGGCACTATCATCGGGGTACTACCATAGAGTACCACTTACTAGTGTGTGTTAGTAAAAGCAAAACAATGCAGAACCTCAACGAAACCAAAACCAAACAGGAAAAAATGAAGGATTTTATCATGCCCTCTGTTCTACATCATGCTAGTATACTATGCATTCTTATGACAACTAAACGAATACAATTAGACACAAATCCATTAGACAGTACCGTTGCAAACATACTCTTTTGTACTGTGTATGAACTTGACTTGTCAGGAACTTTGTTTCTACTTCAGGTATATTTTTGGTAATATTATATAAAATACTGGGTACCTTTAAACTCAATCTTTGCTCAAGTTTTGTTTTGTTGTTTTTTTTTTTTTCCTGGAGCTGTTTTTTCATTCTCTTGAAACAGGAGTAGCCATGCTAAAGGAATAGAACCATCATGTCTAATGGGCCTATATTTAGGCTGTCTAAAATAGAGAGTGACAACAAACATGATATTTGTGGGTTGCCCTGAAGGGCTGCAGTGTCCTGAAATCACATTAAATTTGACACTCCAGACACTGGAAATGAGGAAGGACCGGTTGGATCATCAAAAGAATTTTCTGCTAGGGCAAGCTTGTTCCCTGTGATATCTCTTCCAGAGTATGGGTTTTTATCTGGCTTTAAATAATCAAGCAAGGTTTCCTTAAACTGGGAGACAACTTCATATTTTAATGTTGCCTTTGTAACAATCAAGAAGGATGTCCTTTATAACAAAAATACCTTTTTAAACTCTTTTCATTGGAAGCATGCTGCTGATACAGATTAGAAGTTATAAAAGATGTCACATAGAAATACAATTATAGAGAACTTATTTATACGTAAATAGTTGTTAGCTATAGGGAAGTACAGAGAAGGCTTGAACAGAAGATGACTTCCTCGCTCAGTGTTCCTAATCCCCCTTTCGAGCCAACATTCAGCACAAGCAAACTTCTTTGCTTTCATTCAGGGCTGCATGACTTCGTCAATAGTCCTTGTCTTCCTGATGCTTTCACAGTTGGATTCTGTGTTTTTCTCTCACTCTGAATCTGTTCTCCCGTTCTGTGCGTACTCACAGCTCAGATAGATCAATGCCTATCCTCTCTGTAGGCATACAGCCTCCAGTGAAGCATCTCTCTACAGAATTCAGTTCCTCCCTTGTCTTGAATGTAGCTAGTGTTTGAGGGCTTGACTTCTTTCTTTCTTGGAGTTTGTGGTTTTTTTTTTCTTTGGGGTTTCTTTTTTCCTCTTCCCCCAGCTTTCTTAGTCAAAATGAGTTTAACTGATACTGATTGATGGCAAATAATTGTACCCACTATCTTCAGTGAAGATGTTTTTACCCATCTTCTAGCATTTAACTTATTTGTAATCAGAAAATAAAACCCTGATTTCATTTGTGCAGTGGAAGCTTGAGGCACAGGAAGAATTCTGCTGGCTCTCCTTTTACTGAGGGAAGCAGGATCAGTTTTCGAGTTGTACAGTGAATACTTGAGATGCAGTAGTTTGTTGCAATGCATATAAGCAGTGCTGGAAAGGTAGTATCTGTCAGAACAGGATGGCATTTCATACAAGCCAGGTTGTGTGTTTTCTAGAAGAGTGTTTATCGTCCAGCATGATACTCCAGTAAACTTATGATCGCTTACTCACTTCCCTGTTTCTTTTGTTATTAGTCCCAGTACAGAAGAAGGACAGTTAGATAGGATTTTATGATCTGTATTCACTTCTTGATGGCCGTCTTCAGTGATGTCAAGCTGTGATGGCATAGTTGATTGTACAATGATTAAGTCTAGAACATTATGCTTTTTGTGTTAGTGAGATAACTTTAAAAAAACACTTCGATAACCATCACAATAGCAAATAAAGTACAGGAGCTTTTGGAGGGTTTGGTAAATGGAATACATACGGCTAGCTTGTCAGTGCAGAATTTAAATGTGAACATATGAAAACATCAATATCAGATTTGCAAACCAGGTCGCTCAGTGGGAATTTTCTTTTGAAACACATGTTCATTGTACAAGTCACTTTTTGAGGTTTGAAAGAAGAAATCAATTCTTAAACCCAGTTTCCTCCACATCCTGTGGACTGGAGCATCAATTTTGTAGGATTGTGTTGTGCAATAGTTGTGACTACTGCAAATTCACCGTCCTGAAGCAAAGAAGAACCTGTGACACGTGTAATGGACGGGTGTTGAAGTCTGGGATCCGGGCGCTGCTTTGGACCTCTGCCCTGTGGAGGCCTTGAGAAAACAAGGAAGAGTAGTAAGGACCATGTACCCACCCTCTCCTAAGGGGATGTTAGCAACCTCTCCTCCCTTACTGCATTTAGATTCCCTGTTGCCTACTGATATTACCAACAGAACTTTGCTGAACAAAGTAAAACTCGATCTGAACTATTCTAGTCTTTGGGAAGAAAAACCTTAAATTAGTGTTTTTTTCTTCTATTTTTTCTCCTATTTGTACAATAACGACTGGGGCATAAAAAAGTGCCAGATTTTAGAGATGCAAATGTTCTGCCAAACAAATTGACACGTTGCCTCTTTCCTATGATCATGTCCCAGTCTAGTTTTATTGCACTGTTGCTCTGTATGATAAGAGAAGCATTTGACTGATTGTTGCCTCAGATTCTAGTTTGAGTTGAAAGGTTGGCAGTTTGGGAAGTTGTCCTTCAAGTTCCCATGCAAATACATGACTGGAGGCTTCAATTACACTTTGAATGAATCATGTACCCAGAGTGAGCTATATTGAAAGTCCTGAAATGCAGAACTTCTATTTTCCTGATGTGACTGGTGATGTGAACTATCACTGTCAAACATTTTGCCTCACATCCTCCCTTGGTTTTTGCCTGCTATATATTACTTCTAACAGTAAAAATAAATATAAATAAATAAATAAATAAAAATTCCTATTCTGTTTTGTACTGCTGGTCTTCTACAGTGTCTATCTACATTTCTCATGTTTTTAGGAGTACACGTAATAGAGGTTGTACAATTTTTCTCCAGCATCAGACTTTGAATCTCTATCTCTCATTTTGAGGCATCCAGAATCCATGAAGTATTTCTGAGGCATGGTCTTGACAGAAGGAGAGACATTATTGCCTTCCAAACTGCCTAAATATGCAGGTATTGCCTACAGGAGAGCATCTTAGATGTTTTCTCTCTTTCTCTGTGGAAAACAGAGGAGCTTCTGTGGCAGATAAATTTTGGTGCAGAGAAAACAGCAGCTGTTGACCTTTCAGATATTAGCTTTGACACAAATATTCCTGAGGGAGATGCTTATGACTTTCTTACCAATGCATCCTGTACAGACTCTCCTCTCTTACTGTCACTGAAATGTGAGCTTCCAGGAAAGCTGGGATGTGTGTTTGTGGCATATGGTTTTATGTGTGCGGGTTGTGCCGGAGAAAATAAGGTCATTCCAGGTCACCTCAGCTTTAAGACTGCTTCTGCCATGGACTTGCAGTGGGGATTTAGGCAGATCATTATGTAGCTGTTGGAGTAACTGGGAATGGTCATTAGTGTGGCTGCACTGGCTCCTGGGCTCAGGCAGACATTCGATGTGCCAGATGGCTCTAGTCACCTTCAGTACCGCACTCCACCTCACTCCATCTCTGTCTAAAATCACCGGGAGACGGCAGTAATGACCTACCTTGTAATGGTGCAAGGTGGATTTGCCCTGGCTCTGCAGACACAGCACTGGCAAGGCTCTTGTTACCATTCTCTTAGGTGTAATCCATAATGGGAAAAGCCATCCTTTCTTCCAGAGAGGCTGCAGGAGTTTCATAAGGCATGTCCATTTGTCTCCCTTTGGGCCCTAATTCTTCCTTTCATATTGAGAGCTTTTGTGTGAGTGTTACATGCACCAGGTAGTGACTGAGCTTCTTAAGCTGCATCCAGAGTCACGGAGCTCATATAAAAAGCATGCGTCAGAGTAAGTAAAACTGGTCTAAGGACTAAAACAGAGTTTTACCAGACTTTCTCAGTGCAATTTACAAGCTGGCAGAACTGTATACATGGAGAAAATATTGTCAATATTACGAATACAATAATCAACCAAATATGACTTTATCCTGTCATCATCTAGGTCATTCATAAGGTAATCTTACCTCAGGCATTTCGGCAGAGGTTGGTAAAATGTTTTTTTTCAGTAAGAATGATACCCACATCCAGTTCATCTATTTAATTTGGTTTCTCAAGTTGGTTGGTTTTTTTCCTGTTGTTTAGCACTGTGTTTTGTTTATGCCATTGCACCTTGAAGTACTTGGGACTTGGTTTTGATGCTCAAGAACAGAGTTCCAATTTGGAGTTTGTTTATTATTCAGATCATGATGTGCTGATGGTCAGTGTCTATTACAGGCCAAGCCGAGAGGAAGAGCCATGAGCTCTCTCTCACTTGGAAATTTGCCCAAGGCAGCAATCATTCCTCAGTTCATGCTACTAGAATTGTTTCATCTGTACAGGTTTGCCAAATGCATGGTCAAGATAAAATTACTTATTTTTCCTTGAGGCTTTCCTGGTGGGAGGGAAGCTTGATTGTTACAAGAAAAGCCCTGGTCAGAGTCTTTCCTTTTCTTACTGTCCCTTTGGCTTAGTTTCTTTTCTCTGCTATATGCAATTTAACAGCTTGTCTAGTTGTTTGCCCTTAATGGTCTCCTACAAATCCAAATGCAAACTACCATAACCAGTTAATGTTTCAGTTCATGGGATTGTAAGGGAATGTATAAGCAAGAAAAACAGTATCACTGTTTGGATTACAGGATTTTTTTCAAGTGTTGCCATGTAAGGCAATAGAGTCTATACACTTAACACAAGCTTGCTATTGATATTACATCTGGAAAACAAGAAAGCAAACAACTGAATTTCAGTGTCAGTATTTTTGCTGTGATTTTTTTCTCCTGTTTTCCCATATAACTGTAACCTAGTAACTCTGGGTAGTGATCAGAAAGCCAACTGCAGCCTGCATCATAGGGATGTAACTTAAAGCAATTGGAGAAATGACCCTTAGTGCTTAAAATTAATAACTATGCTAAGCTGTTTCTTCTAAGTGGAGTTGAAATCTACTGAGAAACTATGTTTTAGTTTGCTGTCCAAACACACGAGTAATTAAATACTTTGAATGGTTTGTTTACAAAAATACCATGTGATTACAGATACTTCTGAAATCCATTACAGATACTTCTGATACTTCTAAACCTCAGTAGTGCCACAAACATTTCTACATATCAACATCACTGCTGTTGGTGTTTGGACTCAAATAGTGTGTAAAGGTCCAACCTAAAGTGAGGGCTCATTGTACAAGGTGCTGGATGTCAGACTTCTGGCACAGGATAATTATGTGTCTTTCTCAAATACATGTTTTTGATTTACCAAGATAAAGGGAAAAGGACAATGATATTCCTTTTCATCTGTTGCTAGAGTGCAGTTGTACAAAAGGACTGATGGGCAATCATGTCACAAGAAGGAATGGCTGTAGACTGTGAATTTACATAGTTTTGAAATTAGAGGTTTCTAGTTGTCAAAGCAGTTTTGTCATTTTAAAATGAACCTTCTTCAGTTTTAAAAAGGGCTTGTGAAATGTGTTTTATCAAAACACTAGGAGGACTAAAGAGACAAGGACTTTGTTCCAGTTCTGTGATCTCTGCCTTCTGGAGAACTGGAAGTAACTGTCACCTACTTGTCACTCAGATTTACATGCACCACTGAGAAACTGTAATGTGAAAAAGGAACACCTGAAGCAGAAATTTCAGCTTCTTAAGGGTTTTTTTGCCTCATGGTCAAGTCACTGCCTTGGAATTGATGGTAAGGATCATTGGAGTGAGTAGGTATAACATCTCCTTTACCTTGTATTTACTGTGTAATAGTAGGAAATAAACAAACAGACTTCTGATTTGCAGGTTTTTACCAAAAATCTGATAAATTAGCTTACTTTTTTTAACCAGTTCAGCACCAAAATAACACAAATCCAGAAGTAGCAATCTAAACAATACTGTTCCCATAGAGAGAAATAATGCTGGTCTGGCCTGGTAATATCTTGTTCCAAGAAATGTGTTTCCATCTGCTCTTGTTTGGGCTGTGCAGCATAAACTTTTGCTTTAACTGTAGCTCACTTGGAATTTAAAGGATCCATTTGTTCTTAGTCCTTGTAGGCTCCAAAAGTCATTCCTCCATGAATAGCCAGAGATGTCTGAGAAGTCTGAGGAACAGGAAGGAACACTCTGAAATTCGCTTGCAGAGTGCTCGCTGCAGTGTTTAAATAGTGGTGCTGACTGCTTTGCTACAGAGAGGATTCAGGTTTATCCACAATTCAAATGGTTCTTCTGGAGAGATTTAGCTCTGTAGTAGTTCTGCAGATTGCAGCATCGTTGCGTTACCTGAATGCCCAGTGGCACTGGTATTGTGCTGGCTGAGGCTCATTTGTTCACAGTGGGATTGGCTTAGGTAGTTCTTTAAGGAGGATTTTGGAGAGTGAATGAGAGGTGAGAAATAATTTGTGGATGAAGTTTTTTTCCACGTAGTCTGCACAGGTGTTAGCTATACATGATTAATAATTCTGTACAAGCATTTAGGTCAAGGAGTGCGATGGAGGCTTTTTTGTGAATGTTGAAAGAATGCAAAATTCTGTATTTTTCTTTTTTTTTTTTAAACCTAACATATGCATCCTCAAAATGCCTCTATCCTGAATATCTTTGAAGTTATTAGCTACTCAGACTGCCTCTCCTTTCTTTCAGGCTGCTTGTCTAAAGGGTGTGATAACCCTGATAAGTCAACACAATCTCTTTTATTTACCAAACTGGGAAGTCTCTAGAAAATTCCAGTCATGGGGAAGTTGTATAACCTTCAAGGCACAGTATTCTGATGCTTTTCGGGCTTATGGTGCTCACTATCCATTTTGAAGTGCTTGTTTTGCTGTCTGGTACTAAGTGGATTTTAAGAATTATGTTTGTCACAGAGCAGTAGGGTACTAGAGGAAATCCAACTTAAAATAATGGTATCATTCTCCCACATATCTGTACAGCTGAAACAGTTCATTTACTTGCCTCCTTTCATATCTTTTTTCCCCTTGAAATTAAAAAGAAAAGAAAAAATTAAAAATGAGCTCTACTGCAGTCTCTGTGCATCAAGGGCAAGCTAAACTGTTTTCTTTTTTCATTTCCTGCCACTTCGTGCTTCTGTCAGGACTTTTCCAGGAGAAAGGGCAGGTCAGTATCCAGTTGTCTGGGAAAAGGAAACTTAGTTACAGATATTTAAACAAGCACAAAACAAACAGCTTAATTGGTCACATGAGGAAAACAAGATGCCAAGGTCATCCTCTCCTTCCCTCATATGGCATCCAAATGACCCTAAACATCTGATTTTTTTTTTTTTCTCTTAGCTTGCTTCTATGTTTAGCTTTGTAGTTTCTATTAACGGCACCCAAAATAGATATTGTGCAGGGCAGGCAAGTGTACCTGCCCACACTGCATGGAGACAGGCATCCTGCCATGGCAGAAAAGGGGCTCAAGCGCCGCTGTTCCTCCTGCAGCAGGGAATTGGTTGTGTAACAAGGAAAAATATTCAGGGTGACTGGTCAGGGGGCCATAGGCTCTGGGAAGTCTGTGGCAAGGGGATCAGTCTTATGGCAGATTGTTCTTAACCATCAGGATTATCTCTAGGAATCTTTTTTTTGTGTTTGCAGGAAATGGTACATTTTGCATTCTATTCTGCTCAAAAAGATTTATCTTCAGACACTGAACATGAATTCTCTCTAGTTGTCAGGCAGGTTTGTGGCTTCCAAACTTTTGAACTTTTCAGCTCTTTCTTGGTTGCTGATCTGCTTTCAGCAGACAAAGGACTTTGTGGCCCTGAGGAGAATAATCATATTGGAAGCTATTTGATGATCTACCTCCTTCAGAAAATACTTAAAGATTGAATGCATTTAAATGTATCTGCTTTTTACACCCAAATTTTGTTAATATAGGGTAAAGAGAAGTTTCAGTAAAGTATCTGATCTTGTACGCTAACACGAAGTTTCACCCTGAAAAACCCTTTAGTTGGGTGAGAGACAGGAGGCCAAGAAATGCTGCTTAAAGCTCTTTCAAACAGTCAAGTCTGAGTTTCAGTATTTTCAAGTACTTCAATACCATGGCAACAAGAGCTTCAATGCTTGAGATAATTTGGGACAGAATTAGCATATTTCCCTAGGAGGAGTCTTCTGAGAGTTTTGAAGTGGTTTGCAAATCCAAGGTGGTCATGGGTGCTTGTCAGAGAGAATTTCTCTGCCTGGGCCTGACCCTCTCAGTTACCAGCCAACAACCAGAGCACTTTCCAGTGCTCCATTCCATCTAGCAGATTCCCAGATCTGTGTGGGGTGCATACCATTGGAGGGCCTACTAAATTCAGTTGCCACATCTGTGAAAACATTTGCTGAGCTACAGCAAAATCATGCTTAACTCCAGACAAAGTCTAAGATGGTTTTTAAAATTAAAATGTGAAGTTCCAGTCAAGCAGCAGAGTAGAAAGTGCAGCTAGGTGAGAGGGCATCTCTCTATACCCAGATCGTGATAAAGAGTCATTGGTCACTCATCCTCATTCCAGAACCAGCTACAGAATTGTTATTGGTAATGAAACATGCGATTTATTGCTTCCTCTGGAGAGGGATTAGACACTGTAAGCAGCAAGGTGAGCAAAGACATGTTGACAGCTTGGAGTGGGGATTAGGTTACGTCATAATCAAAATTTGCTAAACCTGGAACAATCTCCTCATCTGCTCTTGCTGGGGTTATGAGAGGCATGGCTCATTTAGTAAGGACTAAAATATTGGTTTTGGTGATGGACTGTTTTAACATGAAGATATTTCGAGATCCTCAGTTGCTTTATATGAAGGAGTTGCTCAAGTGTAACCTTCCTCTAGACAAAGGTGACATTCCTGTCTCAAAGGTGGTAGTGCTTTGACAGTACTGTGCCTTGTGGTACATAAATTGCTTTAACATTCTATATTATAAAAAATGGTGGTACTAGTTTCTCCCATTTAATTTTCTAAAAGACATCATCTACTTCTTTCTTGTCTTAATAGCACTTAGAAAGAAAGTGCAAAGGAGATGTTTCCCTTTATTGGCTCATCTTCACCGTACCGCTCCCATTCTGCGTCCTCCTCCTTATAATCCCCAAGGGAAGATGAGTGACCTGCTGCGAATATGACATCTGTGACAAGTGTCATTGCCTCCCACCAGTCTGAGTGGGTGTCCTTCACTGACGAGCTGCTCCTCCCTGTTCACCCACGAGGTAAGCTCTCTGATTTGCTTTGAAACTGGTGGGACTTCCTTTGTTTGATTTAGACCAACTACTGACATATATCTAGCATCGGAGAGCTTGCCTTCTACGTGGAAGCAGTTCGTGCAGAGATTGAATGATCTCTTGCTACCCCTATGTAATAGGAGAATTTGGGCCAAAAAGCCTAATTACTCTCCTCATGTGTTGTAATGTAGATCTACTACAGGTTTTGTATCTGCCCTTCAAAATTCAAGACAGTATCCAACCAACCATGGAGGAAATCTCACCTATTATAGTCAAGTGCAAGACTGCCCAGTGTTAATCCAAAAACTGCATTAAGTGAAGGAGAGTTTCCTACATTTAATGGCAAATTTTAGATGTTTTAATAAAAAACAATGAAATAATGGTCAATCCTGTAAATCTTTCTATGTTGTCTCAATTTTAGGTAGCACTGAGGCTCGTCCAGTGAAATGTTTTAATTCCTCAGACACATCCTCAGAAGAGAACCGCAATGCAAATGGAGAATTTCAAGACCTTTTCCGCACAGAGCTGGAAGAGGCAGCTGACCAGCCCAAGGTGGATTCTGCTGTGCTTGGTAACCATGTGTGTCCCAGCACTGATCTGTCGTCATCCATCAGTTCTTGGGTTCAGTTTGAAGATGCACCGTGGACCAGTGCTTCATCAACCAACCCACAAACAGGTGAGGCAGAAGCAATGAAAGGATCTGTTCCAGTAAGATAACAAAGTACAGTGACAGCACACAGGATTTTTGCCTTGCTCTTTGGCTTCTCAGAGGTTGAATTTTGAGTAGTTTGTACTGTGTTTTAACACAATCTTATCAGAGTTTCAAAAAGGGCTCACACTATCCTTTTTGATTAAACAATAAATATTTTCTTCTTGTAAAGAAAATGAAAGCCTTCTGTGATTCACTCCACCTGTGTCTTGACTAAGTCATGGAGATTGCCAAAATGCATTCATGAGGAAAGAGCACAGAGGTGTTTTCAGTAGTGACATTTCTTACAGCCATTGAAAATGTCTGAGCCATATTTGCCTCTGCAATCTGGAACTGAAAAAATGGTGATCACCTCTGTGATCGTAGCCTTTACCTGATCATAGTTCCCGTATGTTTTTTGTCAGCAGTTCATTGATACCAACAAGTAGTGTGCCAGTGCTCATCAGTACTTTCTGCTGTCTTTTGATGCTATGATTTAGCAGCTGGAGAATTACAAAGACAACAGAAGTTTACCTTAATTCCAGCACTGCATGCATTTTTCTTCAAATGTAGCAGTTCTTTCTGACATACTTTAAACATGCATGCAAATCCTCTGGCTTGCCTCATCAGCTTATGGTAACTGATGTGGCTATATGAGCTTCTAGCTTTTCTGCATGAACAGACTTCTGTTCTTCCTTGCAGGAGGTTGTGGAGTAATTGCTCAAGAAAACAATAGTTTACTTTTTCATGTTTAAATTGAAATTCTCTCTTATTAATTCTACTTTATGACTGCTAGTTTTTAAAGCAATTTAAAGAGTTATAGCTTTTCTCTGCTCACTGAGTCCATCAAACATTCCCTGTAACATGAATAATACTTCTGTCAGAAAACTTGGATTGTCAACTTTGGATTGGGTTTTGGGTAAAACCCATCTGATTTTCCATCTGCTCTTTTGATGGGTGCTACAGACTAGTCCTTTTGAGACAGTGGTTAGACCTTGGTGCAGAAGTAGGGGAATCTTCAGGCTAAAAGATTTCTCTGACCTTCTTACCTTTATATTTATTTGTTAGTCCTTAGTTGTAAATACTTATGATCCTTGTGATGTGGAGAGAAAGAAGAGCACCCATGAAGTGTAAATATATAAAACTGAGGTGCTCTACCTCTCTCTCTAGTTTCATGCCTGTGTGATTCTTATGTTTACTCATACAGCCACATACTTTTTCAAATGGGGCTGTTGGTTGCTCTGGCTTGGTATTTCCTTCCTAATGTTATATCATCGTTACCTGAAAAACCTCGTAAGTGCACCTTCTTAAACAAAAAATAAAAATCTTTGCTCAACCTTAATAAAGCTAATCATAAGAAAGAGACTTCCATAAAATGAATTTTAAGATATATTACTTGATGTCCTACCCTTAGAGGGGTGTGGTCCAGTCTTAAGGTATGTGCTTAATTAGCAAGAGCACTGCCTCTTGGTGTTTGTTTTCAGTCACGGGGGACATTAGTCTGTAGGCAGAAGTCTAGGATATCCAAATGAGGAGAGCAGACTTTCCAAAAGCATTGCAGTTGTGAAGAAGCCACTGATTTGTGCCCCTGTAGAGGCTTGTCCTGTGCGATCTGTGTCACCGAGGGAGGGTATTTACACACTAACTTTGGCATCTCAGTGAGATTCATGGAGGAGGGTGGTTCCCCTAGCAGTCAAACCATGATGTGCTCCATGTAATTCTTGCATGGGAAGCTATTATTCTATGAACTGCATGGGAACCCTAAGGAGGTGTTTCCTAAGGGTATTTTAAAATCTTTACTTATGAGCTGGTCTCACTCCTTTTCTGGACCCTGTGTGATAAATGGCCAGACCAGTGCAGCTGACAGCCTGTAAAGGGAAGAAGAAATGTCAGCTCTTTGTTTCTGGCCCTTTACTTTGAGGGGACAGTTGACAGCAAGAGGTAGGATAAACTTCAGCCTAGTTGTTCTCCATTATTGTGCAGATCACGATTGTTTTCTGTGGGCAGCAGCAGAGCTGGAGGCGTTGTGTACGCTGACACACTCAGTGGAAAGCCCATGGTGACAGCAATTATTCATTTCCAGTAGCAAACATTCTGCATAGGAACAATAGCAAATACCCAGACAGGCGGGGGGGAAGAGTGTAAAGGCCAAGTACAAACAGAAGGATTGGTGTGAGAAGGATGGACACATCTGAAATCTGTTTCCTGTGCAGGCAGCTGGGAAGAGCAGCGTCCTGGAGGCTCAGCACCCCCGGTCGCGCTCCTGTCAGGGCTCCAGCGCTGTTGGGAAATTGTTTGTCTGTCTGTCTGTCTGTGCTTGAGCAGCTGCTCAGCTGACTAGACAACTACCCAGGCTGATGGCCAGGCTGCCTGGAAACACATTTTGAAGAGGGCTTGCAAAGTGGGATTTCCAGAGTGCCATGAGAGCAAAGAGGGTGTTTCCTAAGAGAGGGAGATGCTGTCGTGCTCTGACATTAGGGCTACAGTATTTTGGCACAGGTTCCTCCAAAAGCAAATACTTGTCCCAAAGTGCTCAGAGTCTAAAAAAAATAGCAATTTAAAGACACCTAGAATGTAGTGGTTATCCTATAGGAAATATATTTTAAAGAAAACCAAGGCTAATGCTGGACCCTTGTTGTTCTGGGAAAAGTGGAGGCATTATTGGGGGAGCAGAGATCAGGGGATTGATGGCAAGAAAGAGGACTGAACAAACAGGCAAAGAATTTGGAAGAGGAGAAGAAATCTGAGGTACAGAAATGAAAAGCACCCATAGTAAGCCTCACAGTGAAAATTATATTTAGGATATTCTTGTAAACCCTTCCTTCAACCAGGTTCAGGCAGAGTAAATGCTAAGCAAAATGTTTGTTTCAAAATATTTCTGCATTTGGGGTTTATGTACAGTTAACTGACAGCTGCCAAATCATGTGGATTTCTCCTCAAGAAGTAAAAACTCTGGAGTGAGGCTATAGAAATATTTAGTCACAGAAATTATATATTGTGATGTCCCCTTCTCTATTTTCCTTTTGCTGGGAAAAGAAGAAATTTGATTTTTGTTATGTTTATTATCAGCCTAGTCAAGCTGTTACTGCCAAAGTGAAAAATGAAATTTTTAGGCTAACCCAAATGTTCCTATCACAAAAGCTATACAATCTGTAAACGATCACAGCCAGCGGGTGACAAAACATTTGTATTTGTTACACAACGAGCCTCCAGCTCACAGTCTCATATTTTATCAGTGTTAGCTGCACTCTTCAATTCAATGAGGTATTCAGCAAAGCACCAAAATTAGACTAAGGCAAGATCTGTTACATCATCCATCCTACTCAGCCACGCCCACTTCTTCCCAAGAGCTTTGTCTGGTTTTAAATGGCTCAAATAACTTGGACTCAGCATGTCCCTTGAGAGGCTATCCAACAGCATATCTGAGCTTAACTACTTTGTGCTGTTCTCTCTGAAAGTAGGCAATATTTGCAACACAAGATCAACAGCTGGAAACTACACCTGTCACTAGAAACTGTGATGCTACCCTAAAATCAGAAAAATCTGAAGTCCTATGTAACAAGAAAGGAAATGATGGTTTATTGTAATACAGTGTAGGGATCAAGGAACAGGTCCTCAATACACCAAAGAAGAATGAATGCTTCAGGGTAAATCTGCATAATAAAAGCCAATCCATTGTTTTAAGAACAAGCATGTCAAGAAAAGTAAAATGCATGTTGAAGGAAACATTTTTCAGCTTGGGAAACAATGAGTTGATTTTCAGTATCCAATGCATGCTACAGAATTTGCATTTTAGGAATGGTTCTGGCACTGGTCTTTCAACATAAACAGATTTCTGAGAAATTCCTACAGCAGAAAGGCTGTGACTCTACAGCTATTTGCATTAGAGACTGAATTCAAAATTTCTACAAAAAAACTCTGCCTCATTTAGGAATTTGGCTGTAGCACTTCCAGGAATCTGAAGAGCAGCGGTGGAAGCATCTGAAGAGAGATCTTAAACACATGTAGATGTTTACTTTTTCTTGTCTTGCTTTTTGAGATTGCTAGATAGTCTTTTGGCTCAGCATAGGGGAAAATGCACTTTGGCTAGTTTCAGGGGTTAGTGTTGGGGAACCTAGAAGGGTCACAGGTAGAAGTTGACTGTAGTAAGAATTTAAAGAATATCTGTTCCAGAAAAAGGTGTCTGTGGTTTTTGTTTTCCAGAGTACAAGACTCATTTTAGAAAAAAACAAGCCATTCTATTCTTTCAAGATAGCCCAACTTACCTGGAATAAAAATAATTTGCCCTTATATAGAAGTTTTTGGCAACACTAGTCCAGTCACTCACCGTCTTAGATAAAAATTGGGTTTGGAAAGCACAAAACTAGTTGGCAGTATATGAGTTATTATATCTCACGTTTCTAAATTAGCCTGTTTTTTCATATTGCTGTGACTGACTTAAAACAAAAAAATACTGCAAATCTAAGATTTTTTTTATAGAATAATTCCATAGTTTCTAGGATATAAAGCACACTTTATAGAAAACTTGGCTCCCGTTGGTAATCCCTGTAGGGAGCTCAGCTTTTCAGCTTGTCCCCTTATGTCCAAATAAAGTGCTCTGTCTGTCAGAGCAATTTCAGGTGAAGTTTTAAGGATGGCTTTTCAGGTGCCTCACACCATGTTTAACAAAAGGACTGAGAGAGGGACTCAGATTATAATCATACATTCATCATCCTTTCTCTACAGGCATCGAGCACAACGCAGTGTGCAGTGACTGGAGGGAGGAGGGGTGGCCTTTGGTTGTGTGTCTAACACACCAGCTGTCAACCTATGCGACAAGGAGACGGATCTGACTTTCAGCTCCTCATCCTCAGGGATGAGTCTACCCAGAAGCCACTCAGTATGTAGGCTCACAGCTGTACACATTTAAAAATACCAGTGCCTGCTTACCTGAGGCTATCAGTGCAGATACACAAAATAAATTCACACTTCTCAAGAGGCAAGGCAGAGAGCACTGTTTGGATATTCTGCCTATGCACACGACAAGGTTTCCATAATGAGGCAGTGTCCCATCACATCACTTGGATGGAGAGAGATAAATCTTCTTCAACATTAATTTGTCGTTTTTTTCCAAAGTATCTGTCAACCTAGTAAAGGTTGTTTATTTATTACATGCTGAGAAGAGAATTTCTGTGTCAGTAGTTGTTCAGTAACTGCGAGATTTGGGGTGCATCAAGATCTTTGTTGGTTTAACAGCTAAATATAGATGTGCTAATTTAGAAAACAGTTATTATGCTGATACTAAATTAGAACTAGTCTCTACCCGCACACTTTTCCTTAGTTCAGGAAGACTTTTTAACCATAACTTTCTTTTTTATTAGTATTATTTCCTCACTAGAGTCACCTGTTGCTCCTAGCATTCAAGGGACATTGCAGGCAAAAAGTATGCAATACGAAGAGTACACAATACAAACTCATAGCAGTGGATGTGTGTGATTGTGTTCTGAACTCTGGCTGATGGTTAGGCAGGACTTAATGGTTTGACATGCAAGTCTGGCCAATGAGTAGAACAGGATTTTTGGTGTACACTGAGCAGAAATGTTATGTAGTATATTCAGACTGGGACTCTCCATTCTGCATGTTCAGAAACAAAAGCCATTCCTAGTGCACATCAATAGGTCAATTTCAGGTTATTTTTCTACTCCCCCTCTATGCGGAGCATTCCTGAGATGATGACTGCATTTGAGTGGGTGTCAAAGATAGGGAATGCTTAATTAAATATAATAAAATCCCTTTTTAAAAAATCTGTGATGCTGTAAAAACTCCACTGTGTTGCACAACAAACATGTTCAGGTCTTGTCAGCAGTGTGAGAAACATGAAATCTTGTTCTGAAGGGTCACAGCTTCTCCAGTACTTGAGCAACAGGAAAGCATATGGCTGCCAGCAGTATGGGATCTAAGGCAGACAGCTGAGTAGTGCTGGAGGGTAACAGTGCCAGGCACTAGTTAAGCTGCTCTGCCTTTGTTATAAAATAACTGTGTTGCTGTGGATGTTGGAAATTGTATTTACAGAGCCTCAGTACACTGATCTAGCATGTCTTTGGAATAGTTGTGATCTTCAGGTAGATTGCCCTGCATGTCTCTAACCAACACCTGTTCTCTGCAACCAGTGTCTGCATCAAAAGCACCCAGCTGGACTTCCCCCTCTTCCAACTCTTCTGAGAGGCAAGCCCGTGCCTCAGAGAGCAGCTGGACAACCAACTCAGAGGACACCAGCAGCCCAAGCATTGCTCCCTCCTACACAGATCTGCAGTCCCTTAATACTGAGGACTTGACCAGTGGTAGAACATCTGCAGCAGATTCAGCTGGTAAGACAGAAGCCTTCAAGCTTCCATCTCGATCTTTTTGATGCTACTCAAACTCACTGTTCAGATTTGAGCCACAGGGAATGGATCCAAAGCAGAACAAACTCAAGGATTGGGCAGACTAACATTTTGTTCTACTCCAATTAAAAAAAAATCACGCCTGGATTTTACACAGCACTGACATGTGTGGGCTCCTGAAGTCAGAGCCAAATGCAATTATGTACCTGTTGATAGACTTGGAGCATTTCTGGTCTTCACATGCCACGTCAGCTTAAGCTGATCTAGGAACTGGTATGTTGTGGGAGAAGCTGGATGCCTTTCCTGAATTACCATGCAGAAATTTTCTTAACAGTGTATTCAGCTGAGGCAGGCCCAGTTCTGCTTGCTCCTCTCTGTTTCAATGAGTGCCAAGACACAGATCCAGCTTGCTGGATGCATTCTTTGCATAGTGCTTTGCACTGTTACTGAACAGTAAATGCAGAGAGTGTAAGACATGACATGAGATGGTTCAGTAGCAGATTTTAACCATTTAAGGATCTTAAATCTGACCTTGTAGGGCTCTATTCAGATACTGTCCTAATTGTGGAAAAATGTGCTACATGGCATTGTAGCTCTTTGCTCCTCAGTTGTACTCAGGGTAATCTGAAGCAGGAGAAATAAAGTAGAGTGGTGCCAGTCATGCCATGGAGAATGGGAATTCCTGAGTCACAAAGCTGACTTTCACAGTGCATAAAAGAGCTGACATGTCAGGACACAGAAAAAAATACACAGCTCCAGGAGGAAGCATCTGCAGTATGTTGGAAGCTGTTCAATCCAAGCTGAGGAAGGTCAGTAGCTACCCAGTTGGTGATGAAAATTGATTCCCTCGTGTCATGATAGCTCAGACCTGGGAGATATTTAATATGTTTTTTCTCAGGTGGTGAATGTAAAAATATGTGGGAAATAAGATCTGTTTTGTGAGAATGGGCTTCCTAAGCCTCGCTGAGGTCATGTGTCCCATCTGTAAGAAACAAATGCATACATCACCTGCAAAGAGTATTATTTGGTGGTTCAGTGAAGCCGAGTTAGTCTTCTAGGCAGGTTTACAAACAGCAGCATGGTAGGTGCTGGCTCAGTAGACAAAGGATTTGTGGAGAAGTAGCAGTTACTTTGCATAAGTAGAGCTGTTTTTTTTCTCAGATAATGAAGTTACCACAAATCTGTCTGACCATTTTTCTTTTAGAATGCTCTGTTTCTCTATACCTCTGAGTTTGGAAACCATTTCTTGGTAGAAAGGTAGAATAGGCAAGCTGGAGTATGTGCTGGATATTGCTATTTTGTTGATTTGGTATAGGCTGCTGTCACTGGGGCTGTCTCCATCTGAGCAAAGGGAATGAGGGATGCCCAGTCCATATATAACTTCACATCATATAGGAAAGTCAAAGACAACAGGGCTGCTGTATATGCCTGTCACACATATGGGATTATGTCCTATATACGGCCCAAAGTGAAGCTGATACTTCAGTAAAAGCTTTGTGTGCAGTTTTCTTACTATGTCTTTCTCAGGCAGTCACAAACTGACATATTTCATAGCAAGACGAGTACAAAAACTCACTCCAGTCACCTAAAAATTTTTACAGGTAAAACAGGAGGTAATATAAGCAAGGCTGTGCTATTAGTTAAAACATAAGATACACTAATCATAAACATAAGATACATAAAACATAAGATACACTTCCAGTACGTTAGTGGTACTAGAACTTGAAGTGTGAAATACACAGAGTCTTCCTGCCACAAGGTGTAGAGTTTGCAAAAGGGCAGCATGAACAAAGTGCATCTGTTTTTCCTGTTCCTGAGATGCCTCAGAGCCCACTCCCCAGGGTGGCTGCTGGCATCAGGAAGGTTTGTTGGAGTGAGGAAGCTGAGGACCTAGTGGCCATGGAATTGTTGTACAGTTCTGGCTGCTTTTCTGTTGTTCAGTCCACCCTCATCCCACCATAACAGTGCGTAAGTAGACAAAAAATGTATGATCATTTTCTTCTCTCCATCCTCTCTGCCACTCTCCAGAAATTCAGTTCTTTAAACCTGACTTGATTCAAGCATTTGATTTGCATTTCTGCCCATAAAGGACTGGCTGCCTCAGTCTGTAGTGAAGTTTGAAGGCTCTATCAAGACAATGAAATGGCATGTATTTTGCCATGAAGGCAAAGAGAGGAATCCTCATGCTCTGTGTGATGATGAAGTCATCTTGACTGCCAGGATGTTGACTTCAAGGTCAAGTTTGCTGGAGGGAAAAAAAACCAGACTAATTTCACTGCTAAAAATGCTATGAAAATGAGAAATCAATGTTTGATCTACTTAGTGATGATAAAGAATCAGGTCTGTAAAACGGTCTGGGTTTAATACTGTTTCAAGTGAGAAAAACCTAGTGATGAGAAAAGCATGAAAAATTCTACTCTGTGGTCAGATGCTAAGTAAAATAACTGTTTTAGCCATGGTGAATTTTTATTGCCTGAACAGGATAAAAGGATACTGTGTTCCATAATTTCACCACTTGTCTTGAATTTATCCTGCATGCAAAGTGCTTAAACACCAACTGCCTGTGGTAGTTTAGGGCACAGGGTTTTGTGTGGGAGCACATGAAAGCCTGAGGTAGGTCTGACTGCAGGTGTACACAGAGACAAGTCCCAGCCATAAAAATGTGCATCTTGGCGTCCAGGGCTGGTAGGCTCTAAGCAGGTAAAAACGTCTGGGAATTAACTTTCTCACAACTGACACAAGATTTGAATGTAAAACCTATGGGCTTGAGCTTATATAATGCATGTGTTTATGCAAGATATGGCCTAGGAAGATATCTGAGGAAGATGAGAGAAACCTGAATGATGCAACCTGAAAGTTTACCCTTGCTACAGGGGACTGCAGAAAACCTCCCAACTGATAGAGTTGGGATAAGCAGAGTGATGTTCTGGAAGGGCAACAACGTTCACAGTGGTGAAGGTCAGTGTTGCGTGAGCAGAGCTGAAAAAGATTCGCTTTTATATCAAAGTGCAGCTAAAAGATGCTGCACTTCTTTGCCTATGCTTGTTTGAACTCTGGAACCAAGAAGCCTTTTCTATTTATCCTCACCTTTGTCAGCACGAGGGGCTCTTTAGCCTGCAGCAGCTGGCCAGTAAATGTGCGTCAGGTGATGGCTGACTGTCCATTTAACGTGGGCATGTTTACATGGTTGTAACAGCAAGCACTTTGCAGCAGCTGGGGTTTCACTGTGTGTGTGAGGCCGTGTTTGGTGCTGGTGAAGTGCCCCTTGCCTCAGAGCTCTTACCATGCCTCACCATGTCGCTCAGCTTGGATCAATGAGCACAAAAAGAAGTGGGAACTTTTGGCCTTTGTGCTGTGCTCTGCAAGATAAGTAACACAGGACATCTCTGTTACTGATACAATACAAGTATTTGTTCCTTCTCTAGCAGATGCCTGTCTCAGCTTTCAAAAAAGGCCAAAAATCTGCAAGACAGAGGAGCAAGGGAGAGGCTTTTTTGTAACTGTGGTTATGGATCTGTTCTGAGGTTGTGCCCAAGTACCTCACAGCTTGATTTAGATTTCTGCATTTCACCATTCTTCTTTAAAATAATTTTATTTATATAAATTAAAATTAAATTGTATACAAAATATAAATAATTATACATTGTCAGTATGTATATAATAAAGAAAATATTTTATATATATTTACATAGCTTATAAACTATATTATAAACTTAATAGAATATATAATAGAATCTCTCCGTATTATATAATAAAGCTATGTGTGTGTATGTCTATGTGTAGGCATAAGTTTCCTCATAGCAGTTTTAGGTGCCTCGTTGCTAGTTGTGTTGTTTGTGTTGGGACTTGTATCTCAGCAAAGCTGCAGCTATGCCATGTTTGATGTTAACGGTTCAATTTGCTGACCAGTTGTTCTCTTTGGCACTCTCCTGAATCTCTGGGACTACTGGGATACTGAGGAAATTGCTATGGTGTTATTTTCTGAGAACATCTGCATGTTTGGAGATAGAAGGTTGCATGTGTGACCCCTAACTTCTCAAAATCCAGACAGTTAATAAATAGCACAAGGAATTAATTCTGAGAATGTTGTTATTTTCCAAGTAAAACACATCATTTAACAGGGTTCTGGTGCTTCTGTTCCTAAACTTGGAAATGGCAATTCTGACAAGCTCAGCTCCAGCTATCTCTTGAAGGTAATAGAGGACAAGTAGTAACTTTTCAGACCTTTTCCTAATGCTTTTCTGCAGCAGTTCTCCTACATTTCTTCTGTAACTGTAGCCAGCTAGATACTGAATCCCAATGTGATGACTGCAAGAATGGTGTTCCATGAGTTTCAAACGAGCAGCTTTGAACAGATTATATAGCTATGCAATGTGGTTGCACTGAATGCCATGAACAGGCTACGAGCTCTGAGGTTATTCCATGTTAATTACCCTGGCAAGGGGGAAAATAATATATGCTGATGATTACCACCTTCCACCAGAACTGCACTTCAGTTACACCGTGTAACTATTAACCAGCGCATGCTGGTGTCCCAGTCCCAGACACATGAAAAACTTGTACATGAGGGCCTGCCAAAGCCAGCTGGAGAGGCTGCAGAGAGGAATGTTCAACCCTTGCTTCAAGGAGGAGGGGACTCCAGAGTACCATGAACAAATAGCACCTAAAATATACTCTTAACTCCAACTTGTAAGGGCTAAATTCAGCACCAGAGGCAGGGTTTTTTTGTTCTTCATGTCAATACCAACTAGAAATTCAGGAGTTTTATATCCAAGTTGTCATCCCAGATTTTTCTCATGCATTTTTAGCTTCTTGAAGAGTAATGAATTAGTAGGACAGGTCTGGGAAGCTAGGTCTAGATAATTCATAGCAGTCGAAGTGTTGTGATCCCAAGGTAGCCCTGTGTACTGGGAATTAGCTCCTCTTCAAGGCTTCCTGGCCATAGTATCCCGGTGACCTCTGCAGTAGTGTTCAGTCCTCATCCCTGTTGTGCAGTGGGGAAGCCTGCAGCTTGGTTGTGCAAGCTGGACCTAGGTGAAGTAGAAATAGCTTCTGCCATATAGACTGAGAATCTTGCTCTTTGATGAAGACTGCAGGTAAAAGCAGCGGACCAGAGTCACTGTCTCAGTCCCTCCTTGTGGCGGGAAGGAAGGCACAGAAAATCTGCCAGGAGGAAGGGGGAAGTGTTAGAATGAGGAAAGAACAGGTATAACAATAAACAAACGTTTATTTCTATCTATTCAGTAGAGAGAATTAAAAAATAATCTTGGTGTGCAGTTATCTGAATCATAGGCTTCAAGGCCAGAAAGGAGGAGTGTGATGTCATTATTATTGTCCAGTCTGCCTCCTGCATGTCTCAGGCCAAAGAACCTCACCCAGTCATTTCTGCACCAAACCCATACCTTCAGTTTGAAATACACAGCACAACTGCAGGCTGTGCAGAGAATGCATTGAGAACAGCCCTGAGGAAAAGGGTGTGGGGATGTTGGTGGATGAGAAGCTCAACATGAGCTGGCAATATGGAAGAAATTCTTTACTGTGAGTGTGGTGAAACATTGGAAGAGATTGCCCAGAGAAGTTGAGGATGCCCCATCCCTGGAAGTGTTCAGGGCCGGGCTGGATGGGGCTTGAAGAAACCTGGTCTAGTGGAAGGTGTCCCTGCTCATGGCAGGGTGGTTGAAACAAGATGATTTTTAAGGTTGCTTCTAACACAAGCCATTCTATAATACTACCATATCCTGAGCAAATATTTGCATAATATCTTCCTGATTAACATCAACTGCAGCAAAGTTAGCCCCTGATCAGCCATTTCCATCCCTTCAAAACTTCATTTTTAAAAAGGACTGTCCTAGTGATAACACTTAAAGCAAAACTGAAATGTCACCGAACTCAGCTCTGCTGGCTCTTGTGGGGCTAAATCTAGTCTGCTAACTTCAAAACGTCCAATATCTGCCTCAACTATGCCCCAGAAAATAACACTGATTATTTATTTTCTCTGTTACCTTGCATCTGAAAGAAGAGTGGTTGATGCTGCTGTAGGACTATCAGATTCTTGCTTTTTCTTCAGGAACAATGAGAATTATCAGAGTGTAGGAGGACAGGGTTTAACATTGCTCTTAGAGTAAGAAAGGAGTTAGAAGAAAGCTCAGAAGTGTCTGCTCCTACTAGTGCCTACTAGGCTGAGTCTTATGGTGCTTACTCCCATGAATTAATTAGGCCTTCCCTGCTCCTCCACATTCTAAGAAAACCAAGTCTAACACAAGGAGGAGGCAAAGTGTGAGAGGAGGAGAGGAGAAAGTGACAGCAAGAAAGAACTGAGTCTAATTTTCATTACTGATTGGAAATGTTATAATTAAAAA
The DNA here is from genome assembly GCA_013398955.1 of Callaeas wilsoni. Classification (NCBI taxonomy): domain Eukaryota; kingdom Metazoa; phylum Chordata; class Aves; order Passeriformes; family Callaeidae; genus Callaeas; species Callaeas wilsoni. Next base: position 62,688 of record VWPU01001932.1, on the reverse strand, counting down.
CTTTATATATATATACATATATATAAAAAATAACTTTTTGAATGTTTTCTTGTCTGCTCGCTAGCATAGAATCAGTTCTGATGTCATGCATGTCATTGGCCCTGTGCTGCTAACAGCTAAATGAACATCTAGTTCAGGTGCTGTGTTTTCTTCTCATGGCTATTTGGAAGTGCAAGGTACAGTAACTGTGGATTTGTAGCAGGGTTATCTTTATTACAGAAGAGCTAAGTGCTGAGCCTACATGGTATTCTTGATGAAGTTCACTCTTTTCACACTTACTCACTAATGTTTTTACGTAGTCAGATCACCTGAAAGGAAAGCAGGGAGAGGTCCAGGGCGAGTCACAGGACTGACCTTCTGATCTGCCTTTATATATGCAATATCCTGAGAAAATAGATGTGAGTAGATACTTTGTAGTTTGTCTCAGGCTAGTGAGGCAGACTAGGTGGTACAAAGCCCTTTATTTCTGTTTGTAAGGCTGTGATTCCTCAGCCACAGTGTTTACATTGGCCCCAGTTGCTCTCTAATGCAGAAAGCCAAATGCTGATATGATAAGCCAGAGGAGTTCAGTGGGAGATTTTGCAGCTGGACAGGACATTTCAGTGTAAAGCTTAACTGGAGATGGAATGCTTAAGTGCAGCAGCTATCTGTGATCGCTGTGTTCACAGAGAAACAGCTTGGTTCATTTGGACCAATTCTGCAGGATGCTAAGTGGCTTCCAAGCTTAAAGCTGCTGGGAGACAACACCACCAAGATATCTCCCCACATCCAGCTCTTTCAAAGTGGAAAACATCAGTGGCAGTCTTCAGCAACATTACCTCACCTGTTACATTCAGTTCCTGGCAGCACGCTGCTGTACTGCTGACATGAGGCAGGAATGGCACTGTAGCCATAGAGTAGCTCTGGTGAAGCACTGTCCCAGCTTCGTGCTGCTTGGCACCACAGCCAGTACCCTACAGCACTGGCTGCACCTCAAAGAACACGATTCTGCAGCTCCCAAACCACAGCAGGATTCACTGCAGGGAGGAGTCACCCACCTGAGAAATGGCATTTTCCACCCTTGATTCTACATGGCAGAGAAGCAAGCAAGGCTTCAGCAGTAGTACCAATTAACAAGAGTTGTAAATCATTGCATGTGCTCTTCATTAGAGATCCCAGTTCTGTGTGGAATTTCCTGTCTGATTATGAAGGGGCTGAATGGAGCTGGCAGAGTAAAACAGCCAGTGAAAAAGCTGGCAGCAGCAGAGAGCTAGTAAGAATGAGAAATTTCACAATACCCAAATGCATGGATTTGCTTGTTTCTCTCTTGCTGTGATACCATCTGAAACCTAAGAAAGGCTCAGAGGATCACTGGACTACGCATCACAGGAATTGGAGAACTGATGATGAAAGCCTATAAGGGATCAGTTACAGAGTCATCTCCGCAAAGAACAGCGAGGGATAAAATGGGAAGCAGATTTGTCAAAAACATGAATAGGGAACAGAATAGTTTAAGCAAAACCTTCAGCTTCTGTGTTGACAACTTATTTTCTTGTGCCCACTTAGAAACTTGTGATAAATGTCCATTTTTACCAGGACTTCTGGCTCCTTTTTTCTTTTATTCAGCCCCAGTGTTAGGGAAAAAACACTTTCTGTTCTTTCAAGGCAGAAATGAGCAGAGTTGGATGACAATACTCTACGGAAATTGCTGATTTATGTCTTTACTTCAATATCTCTGGTTTTTACCTCATCTAGCCTTGATGAAACCATATAATACTGGAGCACAGATGACTTGAATATTAATAACCATGTTCATCTGTTATTAGAAGCAATTTGGTCTTAATTGTCCTTATGTTTGACAGATGAGACCAAAATCCTCTGCCTATATAAACTGGTATTTGCATTATGAGTGTGCATAGCACATGAGAGGAAGAGGAGACTTCATGCTATTTCTTCTTTCTGATCTTAGTTAGCAAGAATGAGAATTGTGATTCTGGGTTTTGTCATATGGATGCTAGTCCAATTTACTTGTCAGTACCCTTGTGGTATTGCAGTATATTTCGTGGAGACTGATTTGAACTAATCGCTTAGGTCTCAATTTTTTAAAACTGTTAAGAGTGCTTAGTACTTTTTGTGAAGAGGTCCAGATCTGGGTTTTGCACCTAAAACTGTTTCCAAGATTCTTCTGTCCCAGCTATTCTTGTTACAGCTGAACAAAATTTTCAAACAGCTTCAGCTCAATGTGCTCCTCTCCAAATCTAGCCATTTAATTTAGTGTCTAAAAGGAGATTAGAGATCCTGCCAACATATGTCCTGTAGCTCTGTGTTCTCAAGCCCATTACAGGCTTTGTAGAAATTATTCCATTTAAGTGGAGACTTTAGGTTTCTTGAAGCTGCTGTATTTTCACATGTAGACATTTCAGAGAGCTTTAAACATTATTCACTTAAGATCATAGAAATAGAATCTATTTCCTAGGAACCTGATGTAAATATATTCATGACCATTTCCTACCCACGTGTTCCTGTGCCAATATTGTCTTTCAAACAGCTTTTTGCCCTCTCTAGTGTAAGCACTTTAATATATTTATACAGGGTAATTATCTCTCTGTGTTCATTTGCTAAACTGAATGAGACAAGCTCTTTAGTATTCTGCTTCTGCATTCTCCTCCTTATCCTAGAAAGCTTTTCTCAGCTCACGTTGCTGTTTGAATTAATCTTTCGGGTATGTGGTGATCAAAACTGTACAAGACTGAGGTCTCACCACAGCCTTATATCAAGATACTAGTTTTCCCATCTTCAGGAATTGTCTGCTTGATACATGCCAGGATCTTATTTCCTTTTGTGCCAGTACACCAGTGCAAGTACCCTTGCACTATATTCAAATTGATTGTCTGTATCCTAGATCACTTTCTCGCATACGTAACTAACTAGTTCCTTCTTTATAACAAATGTATTGTCCTTAAATGCCTGATTTTGAAATTTATATTGCTTATTACATTTCATCTCATTTCTGATACTCCAGCACTCAAGATGAATCTCTCCTTTGTATAACATTCAAATTTTCTTTTATATACCCAGATCCTCCTAATTGTCTGTATTCAGCAAATACCATTAGTATGTTCATTTCTGTGCTATGATCATTATTTAAAAATATAGATAAACATAGTGTTCATCATGTAAACTTAATCAAGAAATTTTACTTGTAGCTCCTCTAACCTAATATTTCTCTTAAAACTCAATGGCTGTCTTCCTTTTAGCTTGGTTTTTAGTTCTGTCTTAATATTGGTATCAGTCACCATTTTAACTCCTTCCCAGGTGGTGCCACATTAAATGGTTTTTCTAATACATTTTTTATCTAGAAAATTTATTGTCAATTACACCTCTTAGGTTTGGCTGGAACAAAGTACCTCTTTTAAAGTTAGCTTTCATCCTCTTTATTATTTGGTATTATCCTGCATACCATTGTAGTGAGACTTCAGCCTTGTATTATTTTCCAGAGCAATTTTTACCTCTTAAAGAGATGGTTACTATATATGCTCTTCTCCAGTTGTATGGTACCATTCCCATCTGAACGGATTCCTTTCAAATCCTCGTGATGCAAGCAACTACAGATGTCAGTTCTTTCAGAGTTTAGGGAGGGAGCTTATCAGACCACCTGATCTGAGCACAATAACCTCTCCAAAATGTATACTTACCTCATTAATGGTAATTTCCATTTCCACTCCCTCCTTCTGGTTATCTAGCCTGCCTCCTGCAACTGTATTATCACTTTGCTCTGCATCACTGTTCTTATTAAAGAGCCAGGGCAAAATATTCATTAGCTTTGGCACAATGTCTACATGTGTTAATGTTTAATTATCACCATAGCCCCACTTCCTTGTTCTTTATATATGCATATATTGGTTTGGTTTTGCTCCAGTATGTAACATTACCACTGAAGATTATTTCTTAGAAAGGTAGGGCCCATTGAGACCCAGCTTCCCAGGTCAACTGGTCCTGTGTTGGCTTCATTTACCTTTTACCTTAAATAAGAGTTTTAGTAGTGGGGCAGAACTAAACAGTGAGACTGACAAAATAAGTAATCTGTGTAAGAAACAAAAAATACCTCTCATTTTGGTGACTTAAATGTTAGACCAGGGATGAAGCTAAAGCTGCTTTGAAAATTCAGACTTTAGGGCAAGGTCCGTTTCTGTTAGATTCACATGCTGATTAGTTGCCTGCATGATAACTAAACCAATATGTGGGAGTAAAGGGAAGAAATAAATCTTCAGCACTTACATTAGTGCAGCGGCACAACCGCATTTCCACAAACTGAATGCTCTGGTCACATGAGGAATGTGTGGAGAGGAGCTGGGCAGGGCCGTCTGACGGTGGAAAGAGGGGCTCCACGGGGATGAGGGGTTTGATGTGCCAGGCAGCTGTGGATGTGGTCAGTAGTCTCTTTGCACTTTCTCCACTTCTTTTCCCTTTTGTGCTGCCTTTTGCTTCCCCATGCCCAAGAACACAGGAGCTGTCTCCACAGCATCCCATGCTTGGCTCCTCATAGTGGAGGGTGGGAGCAGGAGAGGAGCTGGGGCTAAGCTCTGTTTCTGCTGTAGGAAAGAAGCAAGACTAATAAGTCAAGGAGAAGAGCAGGAGCCAGAGGCTTTCTGGTCCTTGTGCTATTAAGGGTATGGGAACTGCTGTCTGCGGGAGAACCTCACATACCCTTGGCAGGACAGGGCCAAGGACCAGAGGGCTGCAGCAGGTTGTTATGATCAGAATTAACACAGAAGACCAAAAGAAACTAAGCCTCTGTGAATAAAACAGATCAAACCCAGAAAGATTCGAAATATACCCCAAAACGTGATTAAGACCAAATGAGGTTAGATGTTGGTGCCAAAAAAAGGTGATGTGTTTTACTTAATAGAGGAAGAAAGGGAAGAGAAGAGAGGGAAGGGAGGGGGGAAGGGAGGGAAGGAGGGAGGGAGGGTTAGGTAGAAACATATCACCCTTCTGGGAGTCCCAACGACATCTTGTGGCTTCCCTCCATCTGGTCTTCTGGGTGGTGAGAGTCCCCCACTGCCACGCTGAAAAGTATAGAATCCAGTGGATTATGTTTGGGCCNCCAGGTGGGAACGCCCAGGTGCCCTCCTTGCAGGGGTCCAGTTTGACACTGTCCCTTGCAACACTTGTGGACCTGTTGGATCACGTTGCGGTGCTCTGGTGCTGGGTCTGGGGACCCCTTTGGGGGGGCCTTTGATGGCTGTGACTCTGCTGTCCTTTGCATGGATGTGGCTTTTCCCAGGGTGAAGGAGCCCCACAGCTGAGCTCCTCTGCACAGCGGAGGATGGGTGTTCACTGCCTCGAACCAGAGGCTTCTTCACTACACACCCAAAACCTCTCCTCCCCCCACCCTTTGGTGTGAGGGTCTGTGCGAGCCTGGCAGCTGATAGCCCTGGGGCTGTGGTCTGCACCCCAAAAGTGCTAAGCTTGGTCCCTCTGTGAATGTGTTCCTCTTCCCCCAGCCCAGATGTGGGTCACTATCTTATGTCCATCAACGTGCAGTCCAGGGCCTCAGTCAGAGCATAGTAGTCTTCTCTGCAGCTTTTATACAGTCTTGCTATAATAGGCTAAAGTCCTTCATGAAGACATTTAAGCCATAAATTATAACATTTTGATCTCCAACACAGGTAAGAATCAGTTGCTGGAGGCAGAGCAAGCAATCTCTATCCCTAGCACAGGGCAGCCAGGAATCTGGCATGGCTGGCAGTCCAGTACCATTGGATACCTTTTTCATTTTGCTTTTAGCTGCCTTTATATATGCAGACACAGACATGCACACTGGCACTCAGAACAGGCATCTTTAAAAATCTTGGTTTTGGCAACATGAAGGGAATGAATGACTCTCCACAACACCACTGACATGGCCAGAGGGAGCAGGATAGCTCTAACTCTGTGTTCAGACTGATCTGGTAGATCTGTGAGTTGTTTCAGAAGATGGGGTATATGCCATACTGTTATTAAGTGTAGACATCTGATAGTAGTTAAAATAATCTGTGCAACTCTGTACACAAAGAATAGGTACCTAGCACAGGCAGCTGCCAAGCTTTAGGCCATTTTCCATATGCAGAAAGATAAATCTAGAATTAAAACTTAATCCTAGTTTTCTGAAAAATTTTTGGTTGCATAATGGTGAGTGTGGTGGTGAGATATACACGTTCTTACAATAAAAGTTTGGTAAGAAGAGTATCAGTTTTGAATGACCTGAAGTAAATTCATGTTCTTGATCTCCTTCACCAAAATTTGGACCTCCTCCTAAAAAGCCCAAGAGAAATGTTCGTTCAATGCAGAAAGCACAAGGATTTCTGTGTGTTTGTGCTTGCTATGTCCTGCCTCTGCTACACATGCATTTGTATGCTTGGTGGTAGGCTTGAGTGTTCAAAGGGACTGGGATGGAAAGGGAGCACATGCCAGAACAGAGTGTACAGAGAGGCACATGGTGCACCCGGCAGAGCAGACAACTGGAGGGTGTTAGTGCATTTGTCACGCCAGCCACAGCGCCAGCTTCATCGCTTCCTGTGCCTCAGGGCTGCACAACTCTGCCTCCAGCACAGGCAGTTGGCTCAACAAGTGGGACATGAGGTTGGCCCAGGGCACTTCACTGCACCTCCTCTGCAGCAGGCCCTTCACCAGCCAGCCAGAATTAGGATCTGGGTGGGAAAGTTTACATAAAAGAAGCAAGGGGGGCTTTCCTGGAGGCTTTGCTTTCATGAACCCACCACTCCTCCTCCCCCGGACTGATTTGTTTGTTCAGGCTTGGTTGCCTCCAGCAACACATTGTTAGTGCGAACTGTGGTGTATCCTGGGAGACCTGCAGGATTCCCCACAAATCTTTTCAGTTCTTCGTCTCCAAGGAGGAAGAGACACAAAGGCATTTCGCTCTGTTGACGCAGTTGCATGTGCATTGTTCCCCTTCTTTGAGTGTTGGTGTGTCTCTTCAGCAAATGCTGTAGAGACTGCACAGTCTTTATCTTGCATCTCAGTGAGTAGATTATACTTTTCTTGGTAACGCCACCAAACTGCACTGCTTTAAGTGCTGTATTTGAAAACATGCTTTGCTGAAGAGGTTTCAGCAGGGCTGTGTACTTATTGTTGCACACACAGATCAGTCCTTGCTGATGGTAGGCCTCAGGCTTTCAGGGTAAATCTGTCCTTAAGATACATACAGATTGTATTACTACGCATGAGCAGTTTCCCTTGATTTAGCATGGCTGCAAAGGCAGTGAAGACAGTTTCATGGATTAACAATGTGGGTATGTACTCAGGGCTCTGCTAAGACCATACATTTCTGCTAAAATCAATGCCACTACAAATTCTTTAGCTATAACAAGTGTTATGAGAGCTTCCCCACAATGTGATCAAACTCTGCAGGTATGCTTTTGATCTCTGCTTGGTTTGAAATTACAGGATTCAGCTTCAGCTCCTTTGGCTGTTCTCTGTCCCAGGCTTGCAGGGACCACAGCACAGTTAAAACATCATGAAGAGCACTTGATTTCCTGATTAGTCACGTATGTGTCCGGAGATGGGCTGCATCAGATGAACTGATCTCCCATGAAGGTCAAGGCAGCTTAGCTAAGAGAGGTCAATGCTCCAGTAGATAAGGCATCAACACCAGATGGCATCTCAGTAAAAGAGCACTCAGAGGCAATGGACATGAGGGTTCCCAGAACAGTGATGCTGTCGGTAATGGGGGGCTGCTGAGAGGGCAGGGGAGTTAAGGAAATGCAGAGAAGGTGTTTTGAGTGTGATCTACTTTCACCAGGCGATTCAGTTGCTAAGAGACTCAGATGTTAAAGAGTGGTGACTGAGGCTTCAGCCCTGGCCTCTGTCCCCCTGCCAAGCTGATCCAGGTCTGCCAGAGGGTGGGGAACTGCCGGGGCAAAAGGGTGAGCTGTGCTCTGCTGAGATTGACAGTCCAGCTGCATCCACAGAACAAAACCAGTTTGTCTCACGTGTCTGAACAACCCAAACCTGAACTAATGGAACAAACAGGTGTGAAGAGAAGGGTTTTGCCAGAGCCAGTAGCTCCTTGTCTGCTGGATAAAAGGAAAAGCCGGTCAGTAGAAATCAACACATCCCTCATCAGATGGCAGGGAGAGGAGTCGCTCTTCAGTGAGCAAAGGCACTTGAGATTAACCTGTTAATTCCTGGATCATTCTCAAGTCAAACAGCATGGGACCAGGACCCAGGAGGCTTCTCCTGCTAGACCTGGAAACCCAGCTCCTGTGCCTCTTGTTATCTTTCTCCAGGGAAGAAGGGGGAAGAAAACACAAGGATGGATGGCTAGGCTATACTTTTTCTGCATTTGAATTATTTCTTAGTGAACAGCTTTAATCCCCATGCCCCAGCCCATCTCCTGCTTTACAGAAAAGTTTCAAGGTGGCTCTTGAGCATCCCAGCTGCCAATGCTCTAAGAAATGCTCTTTAACCCACATGGTCCCTTTTCCCTTCTTTCACCTTAGGATTTTTTCTCTTCCTGCCCATTTTTTTCTCTTTTGGGTGCTGCTCTACTTCTATTTCTTTCCAATTTAAAATAACTTAAATGCTTAAAAGCTTTGATGCCAGTGGCATCACCTTGTTTCTAGGGGGTGACCTGCTGCATCCTGCATTCCCTTCTGGCAGGGAAGGGAAAATGGCTAAAGAGACTGTCATTCCCCTTTACTTGGCAGAAGGGCCTTCTGCATGCAGAAGAATTTCTTCATAATCTACTTCAGAACTTAAATTTTTCTTTGCTGACTGGATAATTGAAGTAGCACTGTTGCAAAGTAGTAAAGTAATGGTATTCTTTGAGAAAATACACACAAATTTTAGCAGTAGCTAATGCTTTACTGGACTGCCCTGCAGTGTCATTTAAATTTCATCAGTGACGATAATTTCTGCATCTTACAGGAATCTGAAGCTGCAATATTTCCTCAGACATTTTCTATTTTTATGGTGCTGTAAGAGTTTGACTCTTATACCTGGATTTCTACCATCGCATTAAAAAAAAGTATATTATCTTTAAAACTCAATTTTATGGATGAAAATTTTGTGGATATTTTCATTTTTCAAACTTCATGAAATCATTCCTCCATCCCTCAAAAAAACCCCCACTTTATTTTCTATACTCAAACACGATGATGCTATTCCTCACTTAAATTAGCATAAATTGGGAAAATGCCACTCAAGTTGATGAACAAGTTTTGGAGGCAACTGGTCTCTATGCTTAACATCATAACCACCTAGAGTCCCCATGCAGTAGTCTAGAGAAACATATAATACAGCCAAATTTTCTAGAGTCACACCAAGCCTGTCACCTACCTGAAATGAAAGTGTAAAATATGTTCTTGTGCCATTTTTAATCTAATTGCCTAGTAATCATCAGGAGGTAAATATTCCTCACTATCTTTCCTGAAAAGTTTAAGAACTTAACACTCCTTATATATTTCTTCAGTTTTTTGTTTCAAAATATCCCAGTTCTGTTTGGCAAATGCAATATTTTGTATTTTCTCGTGTAAGTGGAGCTGGCTTTGCAACCTGTTTCATAAAGTCAGTTTCCACATTGACTATGTGCAACCAAAAGGGAAGATGTTTAAAAAGAGGAAAACCCTGTGGTGAATATACAGTAATGGTCTCCACGTTGTATGCTGCATCTGCCAGTACAGTTTACTTTAAAGTAATTTTCAAGTCAACACTTGTACAAAACAGTGAGCAAATGGTAAAAATGGTGAAAATACAACTTCTGTTAAAAAATAACTGCTAGACTCACTAAGGCAATGAACTTTGGCCATGGCATGTTTTTTCTATCTCTGTCTTGTGTGATGAATGGCAGGACTGTTGAGCACTATAAGGATAAAGTAATTTTTAATTCCTGTGATAAGGTAAGATGGTGGGAACAGTGAAGATCCTCCAGCATAATTTTCTACTCTGTGTTTTCTCCCACAGAAATTTGAATACAAAGGCTGCCTTTATCAACTGCATGGTTTTTTTCCCCCTCAGCTTCTCATACTTTATAATTTGGCTGTGAATCTTAAAGAATGGAGCAGAGATTAGAAATTAGCACCCTTTGTGTCCTATTGAAAGCATATCAACCCCTCCTCCTCACATACTGCAAAATTCCTTGCTAATAAGGCTGACTGAACAAGTCTTCATTAAACTGCATGTTGCTGGGCTGGAGAATTTGTCTCCATCAGCCATTCAGACCATGACCTGGACAAATCAACCGTGATGCCTCAGATGTGAAAAGCCTTTGTTTGGCTTCTCATGTTCTGAACACAATTAGTAGCTTTGCAACTCATCCCTTTGGCCAAGGTAGAGTACCACTGTCCCTCGCTGTAACTACTGGTCTTGAGGTAAGTCACTCTGAGCATTCCTCAAGTGATTCAGTAGAATGAGATTTTATCCACGTAACTCCCAATCCCATGCAAATGAGTGGCAGATGAGGATAAAGCTGGTTACACCCAGTTAGCATAATCATTCTGTACTGTCTGTGCTGGCAACCTAATAGGAAATGTCATTGCACAAAATTTCCACTAAATTGGGGTAAAGAAACTGACTTATGTAATATGTCTGTCATTAAAGTGACTGAGGCTTTTCTCAGCTTCCAAACACTGTGGTCCCAATGTTTACCACCTCTCCACCTCTTTTTTCAACCAGGAGTAAGTTACAGTAGATGTAACTTTTGTGTAACATGGCAGAATACGAGTCTTTCATTAAAAATCACCTTCCACTTGAAGATAAAGTTATTATAAATTATACAAATAAAGGAGACAGCTTTTTATAATAGTCATTAGAGGCTTAAGAGCTGTTTCACAAATATGTAACTACTTGAGCATGTTAGAGTTTGCTTTGCTCCAGAAGAATGAAAGGCTAGAGTTTTAAGCTGTATTGCTGCCTCATAAATCCTGAAGATCATGCATTTACTTTGGCACTGGTTTCGCTGCTTCTTCAGATTATGTCTCTGTTCCCTTCAGTGTTACTGCACTGGAGAAGTGGTATGCCTTCTACTCATTACGGTCAAGAGTTAAGATTTCGGATTTTTTGCTTCAGGCACTGGTTGAAGCCTTTCTCTCTTATGTGCCTGGAAGACACAAGGCAGCGGAAGCATGGTACTCTCTCCTTCTGTCTGTCTATGCATACAATTATATGTATTTCTATATATGTGCGTGGGTGTGCATGTATACATACTCTTATTTGTAAATTCTTGCAGGGCTTCAAACAAAAATCTCAGTTGTGTTTTTGTTGGAAGGGATGAGTGAATATCAGACCAACTCAACCGAGTGGCTCTTCAATCAGACAGGTCTTAGCAGTGCCCTGCGTTCCCCCCGGCTTCCCTACCCACCCCATCCCTCTCTATGCACACAGATCCTGGTCTCCTCAGCACAGATTGCTTCGCAGCGGCAGGAGAAATGTTTTCTGTCAGTTGGAATCCAACCAGGATGTGAGGAAAACAGCATTCTCAGACACTTCTGAACCAGCCTTGTCTTTGGGGCACAGAGCTCCTGCCTACAGCTTGGAGTCAGAGAAGGGCTTGGTCACTTGTGATAGGAGATGCATCTGAAGAGATCCATTTCAAATGGATTTAAATGGCAGGCATGGTTGAGACACCGTTAGGGGTGAAGGAGGCATCTCTCAGAGTTCTCAGCATGAGAACTGGACCAGCTGGACAGTGGTCTGTGACCTGTGAACTTCTCTACACATTTTTCTTCTCACAGACCTTAAACGCTTATTGGCAAAATGCTGCTTCAGGCATGTGGATTTAAGTAACAAGCAGAAACTCGTTGGAGACTGTGTCTCGTAGATTTCCCAGGTATCAGTGGGTTTGGCTATTCATATTTTCAGTCACGAGAAGTTGTATTTAGCTCTGACTAGTGCCTGGATTATGCCATGTGTTATATAGCTGAGGAGTATCTGGCTTTCAGCTAATCTTTTCTCCTAATGTATTTTGATGCCTTTCATTCTCTATGTGGTGTTTTTTTCTTTTGATTATATCCTGGCCTAAACCATCTTGTCTTGCCAGGATGATACTCCCGAAACCCATTTTGGACTACTGAGCTTTAATTTTGCCATCTTTTCCTCCCAAGAAAAGGATCCTGGAATAGCAACTGTTCAGAATTCAGTGGTTGCAAGATAAATGATAAACACAAGCCAAATGCTGCTGACTGAGGATTGTGTTCAGCCTGGGCTTGGTTCCTTCTCTCTTTCTCAACTGTTGCAGTATGAATACAGGCCAGCAGTGACAAGATACTGCTCAAGAGCAAGTCCTCATCTGTTATCTTATGCTTCAAATGCCTCAGGAAACAGAGTCAAAACAGACTTTCATACAGCTTTCATATTTCATAAGGATGAATAGGAGTAAAAGCAATATGAGTATGAAGTGTGATGAAAATTACACCTTCTCAGGGGTAGCTGGGAGAATTTAGAGACCCCTCAGCAATTTGCTCTGCAGTGAGATCTGTCAGGCACTCAGAACAGGCATCTTTAAAAATCTTGGTTTTGGCAACATGAAGGGAATGAATGACTCTCCACAACACCACTGACATGGCCAGAGGGAGCAGGATAGCTCTAACTCTGTGTTCAGACTGATCTGGTAGATCTGCGAGTCGTTTGAAAAGATGGGGTATATGCCATACTGTTATTAAGTGTAGACATCTGATAGTAGTTAAAATAATCTGTGCAACTCTGTACACAAAGAATAGGTACCTAGCACAGGCAGCTGCCAAGCTTTAGGCCATTTTCCATATGCAGAAAGATAAATCTAGAATTAAAACTTAATCCTAGTTTTCTGAAAAATTTTTGGTTGCATAATGGTGAGTGTGGTGGTGAGATATACACGTTCTTACAATAAAAGTTTGGTAAGAAGAGTATCAGTTTTGAATGACCTGAAGTAAATTCATGTTCTTGATCTCCTTCACCAAAATTTGGACCTCCTCCTAAAAAGCCCAAGAGAAATGTTCGTTCAATGCAGAAAGCACAAGGATTTCTGTGTGTTTGTGCTTGCTATGTCCTGCCTCTGCTACACAAAGGACAATCCTAGAAGTGCGGAGCTAGACACACAATATTTATCAGCTGGTTTTAATTTTTCAGTAGGGATTGTTGGAAAGGTATTGTGGCCACACTGGATTTTTACTGAGCTTCCATCAAGGTCCAGGGTGGGGTTTTGACAGACTGGACTCAAACTGGCAATAGCAGGCTGGGGAGGATCCTTCTCTAGGATGAGAGACATGAAGTTCAGGTTGAGCTCTGGAGTAAAGAAAAACAGAGTTGAACTTAGGTTTCCCACAGCCAAGCAGAGGCTGAGTTACCAGCGTAACAGGCATTTTGGAGTGAGTTTATCCTTTACATTTTTCACAAAGGCTGTTGACAGTTGTTGAGACATTCTGCTTAGAGATAATAACAGCTCTATAGTGCATGTATTTTTTGGAAAGCAGATTTTCTTTCTTTCCCCAGAAATCTAATTCTATCCCTAATTTGACTTAATTAATGTGCACATTTTAAAAGTTTTTTTTGTATTAGACAAAAGGTCAAGGGACCACCACCTCATGAGGAAAAAACCTGCTTCCTGAGAAACAAGCTTGCTTCAGTATGTCTATGACATCCCAGCACCCCATGCAGTGCTCTGTCGTGGTGGCCGGATTAATTATGGACCTTAATTGGGAACAAGAAACAAAAGAGGGAGTCTAGGGAAAGATGACTTCATCTCCCTGCTCATCTTGCATTCCTGTTCCACACAAAAAGATTGAGGCAACAGACAGAACAGCAAACAAAAGTATCTACATAGAGGTTTCCCTTGGCTGAGGAAAGTTTAAAATGAGAAAAGGAACACTGTTCACCTGGAAAGTCTCAAGAGCAAGTCTGAGTTTTCATCTTTTCCAGCCACCATGTTTGTTTAAGCCCACACCTTTAAAAGTTTTTGTTCAAGCAGTTTGTCCTTGGGCTAATTTCTCCATCTCGTTCTGCTTTAGCCTCAACTTGCTATAAGCCTGGGAATTTTTAGCCTCTGTGAAAGAAGCGTTTTCTTACACTGATAGAGAACGCCCTGTCTGCTACATGAAGTTGTTACAACAAGGTGTGGGAGGGAAGTGAAGCATGACGGTGTTGCATAAGGGACAGCTTCACGGTTGGCAGACCTGGGAGGATTACAAAACAAATGTTCCGGTTCTTCCATTAATTATCTAATTTCAGATGAGTAGTATAGGCTCAAATTTGCAAAGGCCTAGACAGAGAGGCTGGCACAAGTAAGGCCAGCATGTGGCCATTCCTAATTTACTAGTTGTTTTGGGTTTTTTTGGAGGAAAGGCATCTAACCACTGATTCTGACTCCTTGCCTATTAACACAAACGTAACCCTCTAATAAGGCAGTCGTGTCCCTTCTGCAGGCTGGCAGGCACCAGCTTTGTTGCATGCTGTTCGGCACCTTTCCCACAGGAAAGACTCACACAGTTGTCCCTGCAGTCCCTGATCACATTCATTCCATCACCTACCCTCCGCCCCTTTCATCATTTAATTTACAATCACCATTGTACCAACACCTAGAAGTCAAAGCGTGGCCTTTCCTTTTTGGTTCTGCATGCTATCACACTCCAACATTCAAACCATAAAGCCATTTACCTTCTGTGGTTAATTTCATGTACTTAAAATTATCTCTATACGGATATAATTTAATGGGTAAATGGCAAATCAGTATTTTTTCTGTAAGCCAGGTACTTTTTGGCATTACTTCCCAATTATCCAGATAACCTTCCCTTCACACGATCTGTCTCTTTACCTCAGTGTGTCAAAATATCACATGTGGTTTTTTTCTACGTAGTAACCAATAAGGGGAAATGAGAAAAACCCGAATAACCCTAGGAATGTCACTGGGAGCAGAAGGATGGTAGCTGTTTCTCAGAGGCACTGACAGATTGTTCCTGTGGTTTTCAGTCTTACACCTGAACTGCTTGGGGCAGAGGTAAGGGCAAGGAAAGAAAAAAAATACGGGCTAAAACAGGGCATTTGGGAATACCTGGAGGTGTATTTGGCAGGTGGAGCACTCTGTGTTGGAGGACCTGGCTGTTTGGTAGGAAGGTTGGGTCTCCTTCTCCTTCCTTTTATGGCAAGAACTGGCAAGAACTTCCTGGATCATTAAGTCTAATTCCTGCTATCACAAATGGACATATCCTGTTATTGATGTCATCAATTTGTCTTGCTTGGTGTTTAAAAACAGGTGGTTTATTCCTTTCATTGTCCATCTGTAAGACTGCACTGGAATCTCATATCCTTCCAATGATCAAAAACTACCCTCGAATTTCTGTCTTTTCATTTTAGACTTGTGTCTAAGACTGAGAAACATAGGAAAGTGTTTCCAAGGAGATTAGAAATGACTGGCTGACTGAGTTCTTTAAAATGTGTTATGTGCTTTGCATTTAAAAGTTACCTGTATTTACCCAGCCTGGAGTAAATCCAAAACAGTTCACCTGAGAGGACAAAAGGAAATCCCAGTGCTAAAGCCAGTTGGTGACAGAAGAGTTAACGGGACACAGTGGTTCCGCTGCTGACACAGGGAGCAGCAGCCTGCTGCATTTCTGCAAGGTGATCAGCTGAAATGTTCGGCAGTTGGGTTTAGTTTCGCCAAAAAAATGCAGCTTTTTAACGGAGGAAGAAAACCTAAAAGTTCGGGGGTTTTGTTCGGCGGAGTTTAACGTGAAGTTCCGCTCCCGTTTCGCCGGCTGCTCCCTGCCTGTCTGTCCGTCTCCCACCTCCTGCTCTTCTGGGTGTGCCAGCCCTGCCCACAACCTGCACATTCCGCACGTCCCGCCCTGCCCCGCCGAGGGGGCGGGCTGGCCGGCGCGGGAGCCGCGCTGAGCTCCGGCGGGCAGGGCGCGGGCGCCTTCCTGCCCCGGCGCCCGCAGCCGCGGGACCTCGGGCACGGCCGGGGCACGGCCGGCCCCGCGGAGCGCCCAGCGGAAGGGACCTGAGCCGCGGTAAGTGCAGCCGGGACAGAATCCCTTCAGCTCGGCCGCCTGGGGGGAGATTTCTTGCATCGGTGGGAGGAGGAGGAGCGCAAAAACTTCTTTTAGAAGCGAGGTACTGCAGCAGCGGGGCTGGTGCGCGCCTGGGCAGGCGGAGGGATGGCTGATACTACAGAGAAAGGGGATTGGGAGAAACATCTCCAACCCGTGAAGTCTAAGGGAACCTCCAACACGGTATTACTGACTTGGGTAAGTTTATTTTACAGAGTTTGGTGCTCTGAGCGCTACTGGTAGGATGAGGCAGACGACGTTTCGTCCCAAGAAACAGGTGATTGAAAAGAGAATTTTAAGTTGTATGTATGCAACTAAATCGTCCTCCTGTGCCTTATCCGTAGCGCTCACTGCACTGGGACGAACGCACCGTGTTGTAGAGCCGAGGAGGATGTGGGGGA
Source organism: Callaeas wilsoni (assembly GCA_013398955.1). NCBI lineage: Eukaryota > Metazoa > Chordata > Aves > Passeriformes > Callaeidae > Callaeas > Callaeas wilsoni. Next base: position 46,286 of record VWPU01001932.1, on the reverse strand, counting down.
GGAGGGTGGTTTGGTTCGTGAACTTTCGTGGGAGGTTATTTCTCGTCTGATCAGACGGAGGAAAAGTTGGCTGTTTCTTTGTAGTAGAAGATAAAATGAAACATACGAAAAGAGCTATATTAATTTTTCTCCAAATATTGCTGAAAGGATAATGGAAATCTGGGTCTCTGCCCACTGAGGTGTTCAAGAAAGGGGAGGTTTGGAAGCAGGTTTTGCTGTGAGATTAACAGCTCTGAGCTGCTCTGTATAGAATTTCAGTGGGTGAGTGAGCAATTCAGATTCGTCAAGGCTGCATTGTTAGGGGATTTCAGTGCCTCGGTCTTTGCTGAAAGCACAAGCAGTGCATTGCCCTCGTGTATGCAGGAACAAGCAGCTGGATTTACACAAAACTATACATTAGGAACCGAGTTCTGAAGCACAAAAAAGCAAAATTCAGCTAAGTTGTGCTCCATAAGGAAGGATAATCTCATGCAAAACATTTTATTTCCTCTGTTACTTTCAACATCATTTGGGACTGCAGTATCATTATGTGTAGGATCATGTATGTCTGAGTACTTTGAGAGCAGGTAGTGTGAGGACATCCTCACAGATATGTTTATATTTGGCCTTCTGAATACTGGTCTGGCTTTCTTTGTAACTTGAATTTTTTATTTTTTACAGCCAGTTCCAAGATGCTCAATTTGACATCAGCTCTCCATACCTAATTTAGTTTTACTAATATTTTTCTGTGAGGGAGCAGCACTAAAATTCGTTCAGCTGTTTTGAAATTCATCACACAATGAGAGTGAGATGGAGGTGCTTAACTATTGCTACATTTTTTCCCATGCAGATTAAAAGGTCAAAAAGCTTTAAAGTGATCATGTAGCTTCTGCATATCACAAACCATAGCACATCCCTGACTTAGTTCCTGTGAGAACTAGAATAATCTCACCTGCCTAAAGCACTCCTGTGACTTCACTGAGCAGGGTTTTTCGTAAATCAGTTCAGTGGTTAATTGCCTCTGCATGGTTTTTAATCTCAGTTTCTCCGTGTTGCCTACCAACTACCACATATCACTTATTAGATGACAGCAATTTTTCTTTTATAATTTTCTGTGTAGGTGCTTACAGACTGATTGTTCCTGAATCTCCTGCAGAGCTCATTAAATAGGTTGAGCTTTTGTCTTTTGGTATGTCGTCGAGTTTTTATTACTTTATATTGTGAATCTTTTCTGAACAGTTCTCAGTTTTTCTATGTTCCTTAATTCTAGACAAAAATCAGGTTCCACCAGGAATCAGACCATACTACATACACAAGTGAAATTATTTCCCATCTCCTTCATGTTTTTCTCTTCCTAAATCCTTTTGTATTGGTTCTTTTAACCTCAAGATTGCATCAGAGGTGATAATCATCCAAATCTTCTCCAGAATCACTGCTTCCAAAGGTGTCATCCATCCCATAATGTTGCCTACTTCCCTCTGACCCTGCTTACCTGAGTGAAATCCATGCACATTATCCCTAAGTACATAGTACTGAACATACCATTTATGGTAAAACACCTTTACAGTCAACAGTAAATGAGGTGTACAAAGTGATTTCCATCTAAAAGCGTCTCCTACTGGCTCAATGTAGCAAGAAAGGCTCCCGTTTGCCACTTCAGCAAAACTGCTGCTCGCAGGATACGGGAGTTCTGCTTTACATATCTTTTATCTGCTGCATCGTGCAAGTGCAGACATCTGAGGAATACATTCACTCAGTAGTGAAATCTGCTTGGCATCTGGCCATCCATGGGCAGACAGGGCAATATCCCCTTTGCAGGTGGTCCCTTGTTAGGAAATGAATGAAGTAATGTAAATGAAAAGAATCGACCTGAACTTTCTCCTTCCCAAATTTAAGCTGAACTCCAGAGCTCTACCGAAGCTGCAAGCTTTTCAGTTGAGCTTATTGTCTGTTTGCAGCTGCCTCAGCATGTACAGGTTCCAACTGGGACCAACAGAGAATCCCTGAAATGTTGTCAGGAATGCTGATCCAGGAGACTCTCTGTCCTGACCTGAAGTTCATATACACTCATGAGAGCTCCTGTTCTCAAGAGATTTTCAGCCGGCTTTGCAGGTCAAAAAGACAATGAAGAAACACTCAGACTTTGGTGTACTTACGTAAAAGTTATAGTTTACAAACTGCCGGAGTGGACAGCTGCTGCAGGCAGGATCCTTGTTCTTCCAACCAAATCAAAAGTAAAGCTGCTCTTGGCTGAAAAGGGAATTGCTTTGTCTGCTTAATGTTGTTTCCTCAATTTCTGTACCCAAGCATTAAGGTAAGTAAGAAAGTAAGAAGGGAAATAAGAATATAACAGTAGATCTTTTTTCTTTTTTTTCTTCCATCAAAGGTCATTGAGAAAAAGGTCTTGCCTATCACAAAGGCAACCAGAACTTTTCAGTTTGGACAGTGAGACTCAGATGTGGATTATAAAAATCTGCATACCCTAGAGCTACATGTACATACGGAGACACAACGCTGAGAGCCAAAAATTGGCGAAAGCATATAGGATTCCAGTAGCTGCTGTCCTGTTAAACTCTACCCTGCATTTACAGAGGATAATGCTACCAGTGCTGTCTATATTTATTCACTGTGTTGGGAAAGTGTTGCCACTTCCATTGAATGACTTTCTGACGGTTCCTGCTGTAGCCTGCTGTGCTGGAGAAAGAGATAAAATATGTAGAATTTGTTCTTGCCTTACGGTAAATTTGCAAACCCTCCACTCAACATCCACGATCAACCAGAGCCTTCCTGTGAAATGGCTGTAGCCAGGGACCTTCCGTGTTTTCCCCACTGTTTCTGGTGGACCCTGAAGGGTGCCAGTTCCAGGCACACAATGCTTTTAACGTGTTCGGTGCGCGTTATTTTGATCTGGTTCACATTCCGAAATTAGCGCCCGGGCTTGTCCGTGCAGGCCAGTCCTGCGGCGGAGGCTGTCGCCAAGGCCGGCCCCGGCGCTGCCGAGCCCTCCCCGGGCCCCGGGCCCCGCTCGGCCCGGCGCGGACACCCAGCCCCGGGCAAGCCGCGCAGGGCCGGCGGCCGGGGAGGGGCAGCCCGGCGGGGAAGGCAGCCCGCTCACCCCGCTGCTATGGCAACGGGCCGGGAATGCCTCTGGCTCAGCCATCCCGCTCTCCGCTCCCAAGCGCCTGCTCTGCAGACAGCTCCATTGTCTGCCGGACAGTTGTCTTTCCATCGGCTTCCAACGAAATAGCCTCTTCCCGAAGACAAAAGGTTCGGCACAAAGAGACTGAACAGGGCAAAAAGTTTAAAGGGAAAAAAAAATCCCCTTAATTTATGTTTTAACTGTAGGAGAGAGAGCTTCTCTTAAGTGATAGTTGGTGAAGGAGGAGAGGGGTCATAACTAGGTTTTGTTGGGATTTGGTAATTGCTTCCCGATGCATCTCGAAACTATTCACAAGGAGACTGGCTGGCCCACAGGGCTGTGGCATGGTTTTTATCCCTGCACAGTCAGGCTGCTGCCATCTGATGACTGTTCAGATCATGTAATGAGAGATCTGGGTTTCAATTTGCTTTATGGATGAACCAGTTTTGATATCCAAAATCATCAGCAGAGTTGACCCCAAGAAACAGTTTTGTTTAGATCCAGCTCAGAGGACTCAAGCACAGATTTGCCAAGTGTCAATAGATACCTTGTTTTCTAGAGTTTCCCCCTAATGTTGTGTGGTGATGATGGAGAAATTTAGGGGGGAGGATACTGCTGAGTTAGTAAATACAGGATTTAATCTTGCAAGCTGTCAGCATTTCTAGAGCATTAAAATTCTAGTTCAGATAAACACACTCCCAGTACATTCTCTTTTCTAGTCTCAAGCAGAAACATGCTTTCATGAAGCCATTGTGAAGGCAGGATTCTCTTTCATGACTTCAAGTGCTCACACGTGTGTTTCTGAACAAAGCCTACAAGAAATGCCATTCCATGTGAGAAGTTAAATTCAAACCTTTCCATAGGGTGCCTGTCCTTGTCCACATGACTGGCGTTTTTGTTTCTGCCATTTGACCTTGATGTGACCTAGATGAGTGGTACAAATCTGCAAACTAGAGAGATGCAGTGCAAAAGATCAGAATACATTACATTCCTAAATGAGTTTAGATATTACTTCTAGACTTGTTAACCTAGTGGAAGTCCGCTGGTGATACTTTCTCATCTGACAGCTATTTCTGACATTTTATATAAGTACTTTATGCACCATATCCAAATAGACCAGTGGACAAAAACATTTCTACCACCCCCATTTTCATAACATACTGAAAAAATTTTGCAGCAGTATCTCATGAAGAAAAAAAATCTCTTTTCCTAGGACATGATTAGCTTAGTTCTTGAAAAATTAGAATGCTCACCAGTGAACTAAGCAGTCATTGTTGTCCTTAGCAATGTTATTCTTCTTAGGTAACTCCTGTCAAATTTCCTCCACTGGTCAGTGCCTCTATGTAAGATACTGCTTTTGGGTATTTTGATTACACATTAAGTGTTGCCCGTTTATTTCTTGAATGTTCGTTTGATCTTTCTGTAAGGATACATTAAAATATATGTTTTATAATCTGGGTACTATTTGTTTAAGATCAATAAAGTCCTCATCTTATTATCCCATGTTCCTCATTTCTCTAATCCGTGTTGTTTCCTTTGGGCAGACCTCAGTTCTTTCAGGACTCTTCTGCAGAATCTCACATGGCCCTTCAGAAAGCTGAGCTTTGTTTACAGGGCACAGCAGCTGTGGGGGCCCTGTTGTTTTCCTTCACATTGGTCACATTCTGTGCTCAGCTCTTGTCTCTCCGGCGCTGCCACCAACCCAGCTACGCAGTTTGGTGATAGAGGCAGTAAGGCTTCCGGTCACACTGGCCTCCTTTTCTTTTTTTGCTCCCTAATCTTGTCCTGTACCCTGAAGAGATCTGTTAGGTCTCTTCCACATTTCCAGAATGCAGAAGCCTATTTCCACTTAGCTTTCTGTGGTGTATTTTGTACAGGGATTGTCCAGACACTGTCAGAGCTCCACCCTATCCAGCCCAAATACCCTGCCTGATTCCTACTTCTGGTACCTCAGGACAGAAATTTTCAGGATTCCCTGTTCCTACCCTCTCTGCGTTTCCAACAAAGGAATGGTGAGCATCATTTGGGGATGAAATAGGATGCACAGCTAAGACTAGGTGGTGATGAGGGTTTCTAAAACTTAAAAATGATGAAAGAAATCAGTTGTCTGAGAAGTTATTCAGGACTAGCATACAGAAATTTGGACCTTGTATACTCTGTATTTTGCCTCCAGCCAGAGTCATAGCTTGGACTGAAGATGCCTGTTAAAGATGGAAAGATGGGAAGTTAAAATCAGCACAGAGGACAGAAGCATAGGTTTCTTCTTCACTTCTCACCACAGTGCTGTGATAACATAGTGAGTTACATCTTTCCATTCTTCACATGTGGGTCACTTTTGCTCAAACTCTCACCCTTAACAGAGGCCCATGCCTTTCCATTCACTGTAATCCCACCAGCATGGTCCAGGGCAGGGAGGAAGAAATTGCTTGTTAGATCATTTCTGTTTGGCTGCTTCTTTGGAGTGACCCTGAATAATCCTGTGTACCGTGGCAGCTACACACATACATACAAAAAGGAAAAACAAAACTCCAAATGACATAAGATAGGCAACAGCCCAGTATTTGGTTCTGTTGATTTCCTGCAATTGTGAATAGCTGCACAACAGCTGGGGTTTTATGGTGGGAGTCTGGACTGGTTGTGCTAAGGGAGTCTCAGGCCTGGAGCAGATGAGTGTGGAAAAGGGGGAATGGCCTCATCAATCACAGCAGTATATCGTAAAACGAGCCATTCTGTCATAGCAGCCTCCCAGGCTGCTCGACGGCTGCCTTGAGGTTGGAGATGACATGCTGATAACACCATGGAATGATAACAAGACTCTCAGACTTGGACAGAGGGCTGTATAGCAGGACCATTAATTAACATCTATTTGGATGAACAAGCTGACAAGTTTTCTGTCTTCCACCCTCTTTGGGAATCCTTTTGTTACATGTATACAATGGGTGAGCTGGGTCAACTCCATTATTTTCAGAAGCTGGCTGAAGTTGTTGATGGTATGGTTGTGCTTGTCAGACTGGGAGGGCAGGCACAAACTCTGACGGTGCAGCCATGCTTTTCAAACACTCTCCAAGACAACTCCTGTAGCATCACTTTTTTTTGGATGGGCAAAAACTGACATCAGTGTCACTGTAAAGGGGGCTGGAGTTAGGTTACCAGTAGTGGGAATATTTCTTTTTACTATGTGCTGTCTCTCTAAATTGTCTTGCTCAACATATATCCAAAGCACATCTTTAGACGCCTCAAGAGGTGAAAACTGGCAATGCAGCATCCTGACTCAATCCTGCAACCCTTAGCAACAGCCCAATATGAATTTTGACAATAACAGAACAATAACCAAATAAAGTGCTGCCTATCTGACTGTAGTGAGCATGTTTCAGGATCTGTTGCTGCAAGCATTTGCTTTCCAAGGTCTTGGTAAGCCTTTTTCACTTGCCTCCAATATTTTTTGGTGGAATCCTCCTTGCCTAAAAATAATGTGTACAGTACCCTGTTTCTCAGCCTATGGGAGGAACAAACAGGAAGAAGCAAAAGCCCAGCAGTTCACAGCCAGTCTGGTATGTAAGCATTGAGCCTTAGCTGTTTACTCCAGTTTCTCCGCCTTTCTATTTGTTCGCATCCAGATACACCTGCTTGCAACGGCCAGTGCACAAAGAACTACTTTGACACACGCAAGTTTTGCTCAGCCAAGGGCCACAACTTCTACTCTCTCCAATTATTTTGTTCTCTACAGGAGCTTCCTTGCTTATTCCCTTTATCCTGTATGGTTCCTAGAAAATGCATAAGCTTTTACATGACTTATGATAGCCTATTTATCAAACACGCATGACAACTGCCCTTAACACTTCCCATTACATCAGTATTTTTGCTTTGTTATAGAGAGAAAACTTGTGGAGCAGAGGTCATAAATTGCTAGCTGAAGGGCACTTAGACAGTCACATGGTTCACATTAGCACCTAAGACTTTTGCAGCTCATTCCTGTGTCATATCCTTTGCAACATCCTGCTTCTCAGGCACCTTTAATTAATATTTTTTATCGAGGGTGTGGGTGTTGAGCTGGCAGGTGCATCTTCAGTGATATATATGTGGATCAGGCATTGCATGTACATCAGGTTGTCCTTTCTGTTTTCTCACACTATTTCCGTCCAGTTACCTTCAGTCCTTTGTGTTATGTGTCAAAAATCCCTCCAAAATTTAAAAAAAAAAAAAAATCAGATACACGTGGATTTGTTATAGCTCTTCTCACCTTTGCATTGAGCACCTCACTTGTTAGCTCATAAAACTTCCCTGTAGCCTGGAGCTTGCATATGCTTTGAGTCAAGAACTGGCCAAACTGGCTACTCTCATGCACTTACATGGTCTTCTCTGCATTTTAAATAGAAAATGTTTGCATAACAAGCTATGGGGGTGAAAAGTATTAGCATTAGGCAAAAGGTGAGCACTGCTATCTTCCATCACTTATAGCTATGTATCAGCTGTGTTGTCTACGAAATACGTTTGTCTTTACAGTTCACCGGTAACTAAATTATTGAAATACGTAACTGAAATTGAAGTTTCCACAGAATCTCACATTAGAAATTTCTAAATGGGTCTTTGGGTTTGTTTTAAATATCAGCAGTGACATAACTTGTAAATAATTTTGATATTGCTCAGGGTAGAGGTAGCGTATAAATATGAGATTACCTCTTGTCCGCATGGCCTGAGATATGCAGACATATCTGGCAGACAGGATGTGAGCTGCTGACTTGATATGATATAAACTTGATCCTGGGAAATGCCTTGGGCACAGGAATGAGGAAGTTAGTGCTACTATTTTTAAATGTTGTGAGGAGCCAGAAGTGTTTGCAGTAGTGTATTTTGAAGATGTAAAATATCCTGTCTCTTTCTAAATTATGTGGAGTGTTTATTTTGGTAAGCAGTGGATTGAACACTGGTACAGGCTTATTCAACATCCCTGTGTACTGACTTGTCTTTTTTCGCTAAAGAGTCAGCACAAGACTGAGCAGATAGCTGGGGTGAGACTGGCTTCAACCATGCATGGACTGCCCACCTGGGAATAAGAGAACCAGTTATTTTGCGTTGACTACCAAGTTGTCATCAGCTGATGTTACCATTTGTGGTCACTACCAGTACCATTTCTGAACTGATGGACTAGCAATAGCAAACCCAGAGTGTTTCAGCCACTTAACACACATGATGGTTTCCCACCTTGGATTTTCCTATGGCTAAGGGAACATTTCTCACATTTATTCAGCAGGGCCAGACCCCACGCCCATGCAGTACCCTAACAGCCATTTGAATCCGTAACTCAATGCATGAGGCCATAGTGTGCTGCTTTGCTGTCAAAGGTTATGCTGCTCAGTGGGACCCCAGATTCTGAGTGGCTCCAGTAGCTGGCACATTTCCACCTGCAGTGTAGCACTGCAAATGACAGGCTTGTTCCATGTGGTATTACCTCAAGTACTCAAGACAAAACTAACGAGGTCTGCAAACCTCTGTACTTTGTTACTGGTCCATCATATATTGCTTGAAAAGTTATGGCATAATGAAGTAATGTATTGTCTGTGTATGAGACATTTATGTAATTGCCTTTTACAAAATAGAGCTTGTTTAATGGATGGTAGCATGACCTCCTCCAAGATGGAGTGAGATTGTCTTTACGTTTATAGGGCTGGCTACAGATTTATTTGCTTGCCAAATATCAACTTCATGAAGCATCCTGGGCTTGCAGACACATTTCTCTTTCCTTATTCACTCTCATTTCTTCAGGAGGTCAGTAGTTTCAGCGGCAGTTCCACTATTGAAGAGCATGTTGTATGTGCTGTGGATTAAAATCAGAGAGGGAGGCAAACAGCTGTGGAGAGAACCAAAGTCCAAAGTACATTGAGGAAAACTGACTTCAATTGTCTTTGCCAAAGTATTTTTAAAGCAACCACTTTTGAAAAATGTCATACATGTCTTGTTCTTCTCGTTTGCTCCTTGTTCTCCTTTTGGACGAAAGATGAAGTAGCGTGATTCATTCTTCTGCAGAGAATCTCTCATTGTCTTATTGATCTCTCTGCTGAAACAGGTTCAACTTCGTGTTTTCCAGCTCTGCTCTGTCCCTTCACACACAGGCTTTGTCTTGCCTACCCAAACTGGGAGTGTAGGTATTCCCATGGCAGTAATAATGACTAAGTCTAGGGTGTAGTCACTGTCTTGGTAACCTTTGGGCTGAGCACACCGTGCTGAGAACACAGTTAGATGACATAATGGTAAAAATATGTCAGTCATATCTATGCCATGTCTTCAGGGCAGAAACGAAGGTGCTTGGTAATGAATCGTGTAGGTATGCTTACTTGCTAAGACGTTTACTTTATGAATATACCTGTTTAATAGAAGTAAGTTCTCCAGTAGAAGAAGGAAGTTTTAATCTTTTCTCCACCACTTAGGTGAGATTTGTTCACAACTTGGCTCTCATTATAAACAAATAGTGTTATGTCACATGTAGCATGTGAATTCTTTGAACAGGCATAGTCTTGTCTAAATCTTGGAAAAATCTTGAACACTTCTTCAAATTACATCAGTGTTAATGTACCACCTTCTGGCCAGCTAATGGAAACACATGAACTGATCTTCAGGAGCTTTCTAGATCTGTGGCTCTCAAATGGGCTAAATCAAAAAGCCTCTTTTTCTTCAGTAGTTCTGGGACCAATTCACTACCCTTGAGTTACACAAAAGAAGAACTCCACTCTTTTAAGTATGTTAAGAGAACAAAAAGTGTTTACTTCAATTTCTTTTTAGAGCAGCCATCTTTACTGAAGAACAAACCAACAAAGCAAGCTCTGTTTAAGTAATAAGTGGTGCTTTTATTTAGAGTATGAAATGTTTTCAAGCTCTGACTAGGAGAATTTTATTCCTTTTAAAAGTTACTGCCTCTAACACATAATACCTGCCTGATGTAAAGATCTATGTTTCTTCAAGACACTAACAACCTTGTCCGTTACTTGCATGAACTATGTCTAATTTGGAGTCTACTGTTCAAATGATAAATTAGTGTTAATTGGAGACACAGGCGCACTTCAAAGCTATATATCTCTCTTTGCTGCAATGTTCTGGTGATTTTTGGATAGGTTGTATGCTTGTTCTTGGCTGTAATTCTGTCTAGGAGTATTAGTACACTAACTTCGAAGTGTTTACAGGCTAAAAACTAAGCAGTAGATCTGGAAAGAACATTTTTTGGACATGGATATCTGCTACACAAATCTAATTTATCAGTTTTGTGCACAATGTGTTACAGATGCTTGGTTTTGTCTTAAGACTAGCCAGATCCATTCTGATTTCTTAGGGCACTGCACAGTACAGACTGCAGAACATGTAAGGAACTTTTACAAAACTGTAGTTGCAACCAAGATCTGTACAAGGGAAAGGGGAGTTCACTGTACACAGACTATGAATTGCTGAAATATTTTTTCAGTTATTCTGTAGCATATCTGACATGCTGGTGGTATGGAATTTTTTTTATGAACCAGAGTTTTAACTACTCAATAAACATAACACAGTAAAAATATTGAGTATTTTTAAATGAAATCACGCAGGCAAGGTCTAGATTGCAAACTAATTTTGTTATCTTGAACATTTTCTTTATTCAAGGAAGATTGAAAGGGCTCTGATTGAATTAATTAGTTTCTCCAGTTGAATAAACAGAGAAGAATAAAATGATTGATAGCTTCCTACATAGCGCAATGAGACTTAGAGCTGCAACTGCCGCTGTTCTGGTACTGTGATACGAGTGTCTTAATGGTTCATTCAGTCTCGTTTGTTGGGCAGATGCTCTTCTTCTTCTCCAAGCAGCAAGGGGTGGTGTGAGTGGAGGAGACACGAGGCAAATAATTCCAGGCAATGAAGTGATGTAAGCACAAGCGCCTGAAATACAGTAGTCCTACCTTCCCATAAACACAGACTTCTGTGTAGAGAGATAATTGTTAGAAAAAGTCGAAACATCAATGGAGAAAGTCAACAAAAACTTCTAGGGTCCTTTAAGATAGTACGTAGAAGACTGTCCTTTTCAGCAGTTTTCCTCCAGTATGAGGGCTGCTGCTACCTAGCTGTGAGGGCTGAGTCATCATTTTCTTGTATTTCATCTTCAGTTTAGTATCTGCATGATGGCTTATATTTAAAATGAAATATAGCAGTTCTTATAGAGACTCATTGGGATAAATTAATTGAAGCTAGATGAAATTCACTGTGTTTTAAATAGATCTGGAAGCTCCATAATATAACTTCTTTGTCATTTCAGATTATTTAACTTCTTTTGACAATCAAACATCTTTTAGGACTTGTGATGAATTTGCAGTAGTTAACCAAGCAACAGGGATTGTATTTAAGTAGTCACTAACCCACTGCTGGGAACAGTCTATGCAGTACTACTGTAGTATGGATTTGGGATGCAACTACACTAGGTTTAAGCAGGCCAGATTTACATGGCCTAAATCTAGACAATTGTGTTCAAAGAGATGTTGTGATTTGGCAGAGTATTATGAATTGAAAAGTTACCTAAGGATGAATCCATTCAACATGATCTGAGAAGTCAGGCAAGTGGGAGGAGAATGTGATGCCTTAGGATTTTAGCTTTTATATTTTCATATATTTGTAATCCTGTGATTCTTTAGTGTATAACTCTAAACTCCATATAGAGTGTTAGCTACTGCTTTCCCATTTCTGTCAGACACAACAATTCCGCTCTAAGCCTGGGAATCAAGGACACCTCACTGTCTCAGGCCCCAAGAAATGTAAACAAAAGTGAGCTGGGGGGGGAGCAAACTTAGGGTAAATTACTTCATTACCTGAAGCTGTAATTGGAAGATTAGCCCCCAATGTGCAAAAGGACCAAACTTATAAAAGTGTGAAAACCCATGACCCGTGGTCCATTTTTGGGTGTAGCTCCTGAGGGGGGCTTCATCTGCCCTGAATGTACCTGAAGGCCCTTCAATAAATAGAACTGCTTTTTATTCCCTTAATTTTTTCTGGCCTCTGTTTTTAGGTAGTCCCAAAAAGGCATCAAATGAATAAGAGGAAACCACAGAGATCAGATCTGTGACTTCAGTCTTCCATCTTGCACCTTCTCCTGCTGGTTATTTAGTCTGTGGTGATTTTGAAATGTCTCTTAGTTGTGCCATAAAACCTAACTTTTGTACTAACAGTTCAACATGTTGGAGAACTAAATTGCTGTTAAATTTTTCATGTGGTGTGTTCAGTAGCAAGAGCAGAGGGCACAGCCTGTGTGAGCAGTCACCTCTTCTACATGCCAGAAACTTGCAAAGACATTCAAAAGTCTGAGGAATGCTTACAAATCTATCTTGCAACCTGTTGCATGTTGGTGGTCAAGAGGTTTGGGATTTTCCAGCTGCTCTCCATAATCTTCTTGAAAAGAGGCAAGGTGGATGCCTCTTCTTCTGTCTCCAAAATCTGTTCTGAAGCTTATGGGAGGAAAGTGTCCTGCAAGGTTGTGAGAGGACATTTCTACATATTTCCTTAATGTTACCACACACTAATTGATAGCAAAGGTACCTAGGAAGCATGTGAATGTAATAACTGCTATCCTCACAGGGATTTCTTCCATGCAAAATAAACTGGTAGTATCCTCCTGTTGAGAAAATTCTCCTGTGCTTTGAGCTGTATGTTCTTGTAACTGGTTTCTGTGCGCTCTTCTACTGTATGTTTATGCTGGTGTCTGCAGCAGTAACAGATTTGACCTTCTACCATTAACAGAGCTGTGATAAAAGGAAAGCTGACAAAAACAGGCCTGGCTTCATAGCTTGTACTAAACTTGAAAGTCTTTTCAAGTGCATAGATGCAACAGAACTATTAATTGAATCAGTTTATAGGTTTATATCCACCTCTGTGACATTTACCCATTTACGCTGTGTTCTGTGAGAGTCCTAGAAATGTGCTGGATACTGAGGTACGGAGGAACAGTATTCTACATGTAAAACTTTTATAGTCAGAAATTAGAAAAAAGTGGGAAGAGACCCATATGCTGTAGTGTGATGTGATGTGATGTGATAGTGACGAAGTGTTTTCCCAAAGCCACATAAGAGGTGGATGGTGGGCTGGACCACCGCAACAAGAGGTTGGTGTCAAGGCTGGAAATAGGAGTCCAATTGTATCACTTCGAAGTGAAGGCCCACTCACTTTAAATATCTTTTAAATTATGCCATCTGTCTTGGTAAGATCAGAAACATGCCAGCCCAAAAAAATGTGCACAGACACAGTTGTATTGACTTGGATATGGAAAAGAAATGCAAGAAAATGACCAGATATGGATGTCGTGGAAACCATGTGGAAGCGTAACCTTTGTCATGGAGACATAACTGCACAACAGCCTGGTCCTTGATTTCTTACAGATTCCCTCTATCTGCGTTTTCTGCTTTTCTATAATTGCTTATACAGACACCACAGGTTTTGTTGCTGGCATCCTCTGACCTGGCTGATCTTTAAAGACCAAGTCTGTGTACCAGTGTTTGGTGGACTTTATGGAAAGAGCTCTAGAAGAGATCCAGCTATGCCAACAGAAATCTTAGCAGTGCTTGCTTTGTCTGAGGGACTGGTGTAGGCTACATCAGGGAAGTGAGCACCCCTTTGGAAAGTGTGACATATTAAGGATATGCCTTTACTACAGATTAAAGTTGAAAGAGCTATCTGAATTATAAGTAAATTCATATATTCAGGTAACAGGAACAGTCATGCAATGAAGCTCTGAGCTTGAGTACTGATGAGTACTCGGAAATTTGAAAATTCAGGCATTTGCTCAGGTCCATTTCTGAAAGTTGTTATCTGCCTTTCTTTTTTGAAATGTATATAATACCCTCAAATCTTCTTCCCACTTCCATGGCGCAGTTTTGATCACAAACACTTTGCAATATCAGTGTCCTTTAGCAGTTGGATGTCTGCCTGTCGCCTAGGCACAAGTAACATGATATTACCTGGTGGTTTTGGCCAAAGTAGACATGGTTTAGCCAAATAGAAAAATGAAAAGATGATGCATTAAAGAGAAGCAAAGCTTTCTTTCCTTGTCACAAGGAAATTATAATTGCAGGCAGAGAGGAGGTGGTCTGCTCTTAAGCAACCCAGATCTTGTAAACACTGGAATTTTAGAATTTCTAGAAGAAACAGGCAATGTTTTCCTGGAAATACCATAAAACCTTTGCTTCAAGGGGCTGCATGCTGAATGACCAAAGTCCTGGAAAGACATGAGACAGCATAGACATCATATTGGTGTGGACTGAGGATCAGAACAACGTCAGGTTATTCTCTGTGGGTTCTTTATTACTTTCTCACTCAGGGTGTGATTGTGGATAATAGTCAGTTGGGTTGTTGTTTCCACCCCTCCCAAATCTGTTTATAGCCTTGTGGCAATACTTAGCAGATAAAGAATCCACCACTGTGCCTGGTGGTGTGACCAGTAGCAGGGGCTACAGACAGGCACTGTGCAAAGCTGGGAGTGAGATGGCAGGGTAGAGGAGAAAACCTGAGAAACTGAGACAATGGCACTTCTTTTCAAATACACTTTGCAATGCATGGGTAGTCTGTAAAAGCTATCTGTTCTTGTTACTGCTTTGTATTACTGTGGCTTGAAAAACAAATTGGTATCATTCACCTTCACATATAATTCTCAATTATAATAACCCTTAGAACTTGATGTGTTTTATCCTTGGATCAGAAGGTTGGGTAAACTTACATATTGCTGGAATGAGAGGGCCAGAATATCAAGTTAGCTAAGACATTATAATGAGCTCATGGCAGCACTTTGGCTAGCATGAATATTCCCCATTTCAGATTCTAAATGGTAACTGAAATAAAAACTCAAATTGTCTGTTATGATTGAGGCAGAATGGAAATCAAGCTCATTTTTTTTGGGAACTGGTGGCAATTTAAATAATGACTTAAAATAGTTTGTTGCTGTTGTTGTAAATTATGCTCAAATCACGGGTGTACAGCTATACCACAGTGCTTTTTACACTCATTTCTCGCTTGTACTGAAGAACAGTAACTTGTGTAAAATGTGGGATGTCTGGGAGAAGCAAAAAGCACAAATGCCAGCACTGCTGTATCATGTAGAGCAGACATTGTGCAGCTACAGAATATAATTTCATGCTGGCTGCTCATTTTTTTAGGGGCACTCTGATTCATTAGCTCAGTGGGAAGAAAATGGGAAGAAAATAATTAAATTTCTGAACACTGAGAATTTGTGCTCATTTTGGAAAACACCTTATTACCACGACAACAATTCTGGGAAGAGCTGGGACTGAAATAGCACACTGTGATAGAGTTTTCTACAAGTGTCTTGGCAGAGCCTGAGACTGGGGAAATAGAAAGGTGCCCTGTCCTGAGAGAGGATGAGGACAGCTTCCACAACACAAGTCAAAAATATGTTTTTCCTTATCCTAACATATATCCCAAATCACAGCTTCTCTGAGAGATGTTTCAGAGACATCCAAGGACTGTCAGACTCTTGCACACTGGGTAAGAAAAAGAGTCTATTTACTGAACACATTCTGGGGAAAAATGACACCTAGGCACCTTTTACAGTGCCGTCACCATACCCCATGTGCTTTTGTGATAACAGTAAATGCACAGACAAGTACGTGGGGACAGACTAGATGTGCTCTTCCTCATTGTTCATTCCTCTTCCTACTGGATTATTCTCTAGAGCAAAGGGTATGGGGACAGAAATGGAAGAAAATGATAACAAGAGTGAGGGAACACTCCAGGTGAATAACGGAAGATAACTGTAGAGAAGAAACACATCCCGAAAGTTTAGAGAGGGAAGTTTTAAAAAAATCACCATGACGTATGGTTTCTCGTTTAGGTCATTCTGTTGGGATGAGATCAATACAATCATTGCTGTCATTCCTTTAATATTTCTTTCTGGATTCCTTCTCTGTGTTCGACTGTGTATTTTTTCATTAATTTTTGTCAGACTCCTGAGACTTTTAGCCATTTTGACCATCTTATTCTTGCCCAACATATGAATAGGCCTTTCTTGAGCATGGAGACTCTGGGGGGTTTTTTTGAGGAGAGAACTAGGTAACTTTAGAATAATTAGCTGAAATTTCCTCCCCTTCCCTCTTTTTTTAAAGACAATTCCTCATCTCTCCAGGAAGATGAAGAGATAGATATGGAGGCTGTCAACTGGCAGCTGAACACTTCCATGAATGGCCATTCATCTACCCCAACCACAGTTCGCTTTCCCAGCTGGGTGACTTTTGATGACAATGAGGTCAGTTTTTCACCACAGAGTCTTTCTCCCTTGAAAACAGATACCCCACCTGCAGAAACACAGGCTCCAGATGTTAACTTTAATCTCGCTACATCCTTAAAGAAAAGAGAACGTCCTAAAAGCACATTGGGAGACCTCTCCAAAATTCAAAAACTAGATCTCTCCTCTTTAACCAAGTTGCCTTCTGTTGAAACACCACCATGGAGTGCTACTAATCCCTTTCTGGATGAATCTCTTCGAGATGTCCAACCCTCACCTATCAATCCATTCAGCTCATTCTTTGAGGAGCAAGAGAGGCGTTCCAAAAGTTCTTCTGTCTCCAGTGCTCCAGGCAAAAGCCAAAGAGACTCTCTCATTATTCACCATCAAGAGCCTGATACCATCAGTTTCCATGAGGCAAACAAGACTGTAACCCACACAGATGCTGTAGAGCAGCTCAAACAGCTCCAGATTGGAGACCCAGATCGTGTGAGCAGTTCTGCCTTGCCTGATGATGACCCCATGATGCCATATGATCTGGATGCAGCTTTATTTAACCTGGCACCAGCTCAGCCAAAGGATGGATGGCCAATGATGCTGAGGATCCCAGAGAAGAAGAACATTATGTCATCCAGGCACTGGGGACCAATATATGTCAAGCTGACCAACAGTGGATGTATACAGCTTTTTTATGAGAAGGGACTAGAGAAGCCTTTCCGGGAACTCAAACTTGAAATTAATCATGAGATTTCAGAGCGCAAACTGCAGAACTACGATGAGAATGGAAGGATACACAGCGTGCGGTTGGATCGCACAACGTACAAGGAGAAAAAGAAGTATCAGCCTAAGCCAGCCATTACTCACACTGCAGAGAGAGAGCAAATTATCAAGCTTGGAACTACAGATTATGAAGACTTCCTTAGCTTCATCACTGCTGTGCAAGACACACTGATGAACCTGCCAGCTTCATCAACAGATCTGAGCACAGTGGGACTGAATTATCAAGAAGAAGAAATCACTGTGGATGTCAGGGATGAGTTTCATGGCATCTTGGCGAAGGGAGAGAGTGTGATTCTCCAGCACAGTGTTCTGACTCATATCTATGTTCTCAGCTTCCTTTCTGGCCTGGCAGAATGCAGACTGGGCCTTAATGATATCCTGATCAAAGGGAATGAAATAGTTGCAAGGCAGGATATTATGCCCACTACTACCACTAAGTGGATTAAATTATACAGCTGCCGGTTCCATTCATGTGTGGATGAGGATATGTTTAATAACTCCCGTATTATCCTGTTCAACCCCTTGGATGCCTGCCGGTTTGAACTGATGAGATTCAGGACTGTCTTTGCTGAGAAAACTTTGCCTTTCACTCTGAGGACAGCTGCCAGCATCAATGGTGCTGAGGTGGAGGTGCAGAGCTGGCTGATGATGTCCACGGGTTTCTCTTCCAATCATGACCCTTTAACTCAGGTCCCTTGTGAAAACGTGATGATCCGCTACCCCGTGCCAAATGAGTGGGTGAAGAACTTCCGCAGGGAGAGTGTCCTGGGGGAGAAATCTTTGAAAGCCAAGGTGAACAAGGGAGCCACTTTTGGATCAACCAGTCTGTCTGGTTCTGAGCCAGTAATGAGAGTAACTTTGGGAACTGCCAAATACGAGCATGCCTTTAATTCCATCGTGTGGAGGATAAACCGACTGCCTGACAAAAACTCAGGTGAGTGGCACATACCATCTCTGCAGGAATAAACTAAAACAAGTTATGTATTTTGGAAGATAGGAAATACTGAGTTTAAATGGTGAGAGATATATCATCCTCTGTAGTATACCAAAGGGCCTAAGTTAGTTGCATGAAATACTTGTCTGACCCTTCATTGTAATAGCTTTACGTATACTACAAATATAGCTAATGATAAACAGTTCTAGGTTTTCTAGATGCAAAACTACCTGTTCTGTCTCTGCTTGGAGGTTTTTAAAAGAGGTGGCACTTAGGGACATGGTTTAGTGGTAGACTAGATCCATGCTAGGTTAATGGTTGGACTTGATGATCTTAAAGGTATTTTCCAATTAAATGGTTCTGTGATTCTCTGATTATGAAACCTAGACATCAAATATCTGTGTGCTCCGTACCGTTATTGGAAGCATTGCCAAGCATACTGGGCCAGAGCTATATGTTTCAATGCATATGCCACAATTGATGCCTCTAAATTATCTGAAATGGGGATTGTAAGAGAATAGAAGACATGGCTCAACCATTAAAAAAAAAATAGACGTTACCAAACCCCATTTTGTGGCTGTTTCTGTAATCAGTGCAGACAGACAGTTACAGCTTAAACCTGAAGAGAGAATATCAACATGAAACCCACTGTGTATTTCTATCCCAAGTCTTTTTATTTCTGGTAACATGGTCATAATTAAACATTTAAATAATGTAGGCAAACTACTGTTCCCTTTGGCCATTTCTGCCAGTCATTTTATTTGCTGCCTGTCATCCATGGTGCGCAATAAAGCTGGACAACTCAGGTTTATTTTTATTTGTAGTGAATTCTACTTCTTGACTTCTCTGATCTAGAATAGCTTTTTACAAATGAGATGGACTTTTCAGTATTAATGTCCTAGTAATGCATCTGGGTGACTGTGAGGGTTTCTGTATTCAGTGTTCCCTGAAGGAAAGTTCATTGTGGTACCAGATTGGGCACTCTCTGTATTTTGTTCTGAGTTTGAGTTATAGTGTCAGCAAAACAGTGATCCAAGTGTCCTAATCTTTTGGGTCACGTTTCAGCCCAAGGACATTAGATTACACCACAGGTTACAAATTTGGAGGGATATCACTGACAAAAGGGAAGGCTCCAGGTTTCCTGTAGAGTGAGGCATAAGAAGACAGAGCTTAGAAAACCGAGGGAAATACAGCAATGAAAAATTAACCCCAGACTGTTTATGAGCAATAACATGCTTGTGAGGAAAATCTCAATATGCCATCTGCACAAGCTCTGGGACTTGCTGTGAAATTGGGGCTTCTGTGGCATCTTCACTCCAAAGATCTCAGTGTATCATATAGACATCACAGCTGAGGAAACGAAAGCCCTCAGACTTTAACACAACCACAGAACATGCCAGTAGCAAACCAGGAGAACAGGCAAAACTCCTGTCTACTGCCTCCTGCAAGGTGATGCTGCCTTACCCATTGCTGCTCTGAGGGAGATACTGATCTGTGCCTCTTGTTTTCTTCTTGCCCATTGTGACTCTTTATTGTATATACACTGTGACAGGGGGAAGGAAATACATTACAGATTTGTTGCTGCTGTTGGACCCCTGCCACAGAGCATCTATCCATCAGTGTCATCATGCAAAACGCAGGGCAGTTGGTATTTGTTTACATCCTGAGAGGAAGAGAGTGTCCTCACCCCTCCGGTCAGATCAGATGTAATTTCAGGGAAAGGAAGAGCCTTGGAAGCACTGTCTTGGCCAAGACACATGAGGTATGTGAGAGGGAGGAATCCCAAAGTGATGACAGGGCAGGCCAAGTGTCGTTTAAATCTGACCTTTCCCTTCAGGGATTATTTCTATATATTGGTGGTACTTCATCCCATGGTTCTCCTTTCTCAAAGTATATGGCAAACAAAGAAGTATGTAAGTGGTACTCAGAAGCATTCATTCCCACTCCTTCTTAGATTTGCCTGATGGACAACATATGCTTTTGTCCAAGTGATACTGATGTGGGATCTAACTGCCATCCTTGTGCATGTTTGGCTGTATCCAGCCCTATCCACAAGTCATATAATAACCCAACTTCACATATTTGCAAAGTCCTTATAAATGATGCAGTTCTCAAGCACTAAACATAACACTATTCACTTGACTCACACTTTATGTTTTCTTACTCTGATACCTGTAACTCACCTCTAAGAGCACTCTGGGTCTTCTGTAAATACCCAGCCAGCTAATGAACTGCTTTTATGCCTGGGAGTCCAGCACAGGAGACAAGTAGTGGCACGACATTGGAGCTGAGGGAAGTGCTGCAGGTAGCCACAGCCTGCAGCTCCACCTGCCTCCGGGGACCACGCAACGGGTCTGCACCACTCGGGGCATATGCATTGCATGGGTGCTCCAGCACATGTGCCTGCCTGCCACACATGCTCACAGGAGTACATATGTAGGCACACATTAGGGGACTTTTTGTTCATCCACAGTGTATGCTCTGACACATAGTCTCTTGCAGAGACAATCTCAGAACTCCAGAGGTCTCCAGATAGCCAACTGGACCTCCTGTGTTTCACTCCATTCCCTGAATGTGGACTGGTGCAAGGGTATGACCCCCAGTCCTGCCATCCACAGGAAAGTGTGTCCCTACCGAAGCTCACTGCTTGTATACAGGTTGTAGCATCCTAAGCACCCAGATTGTTAAGAATTATTTCAGCAACTTTGCTCTCTTACCTAATTTTTTTTCTTTTCATGCTTTCTAGTGGGATGGGGCCCTTTGCACTCTCACTCTAATGTTATCAGCACTGTCTGTGTTCTTTTGTAGCCAAAGCATCTGCTTATGACTGAACATTGAAAAGCATATGACAAATGAAGGACAGTGCATACTTTGATTTCCTAAGGGAAAAATACGGACTGGGTTCTACTGAGCACATTGCTGAAATCCAAGTAGCAAATACTTGTCCAAAATAGCTCGTAAACTTTATTGCCCTTCTCATATTTAAAATCAATATGATCAAAAGAGTTGATTAAGAACATCTATTTGCAGGCTATTTACATCTCCAGTTGCGGCTGGCTGGGCTTCGCATGTTCTTTTATTTTAATTCACCAGCAGAATACTAGGGAAACATCCAAATAGTCTTCGGTCGTGGGAAAATGCTCTTTCGGTGAAGCAGGGATGTAGCATCTATGCACAGCCTTGGATCTGGATTTGAACTTTTCTCTAGTTTGGCTGTGGATCCCAGGCATGCTGCCTGGAATACTTTCTGAAGTAAATTGTATCTTTTGAACCAAACATGTTGGGCCATTTGGAGTGTCATGAGTCATTTGGAACAGATTCTCTCCCATCACAGTTATACATGCATATATGTGAATTATTTTATCAGATCCTTGATTGTCAGAACAAACTGGTAGTAGCTCAAGGAAACAAAAGGTGCAAAACAAAAGCAGTGTGTTGATTCCTCCTGATTTTACTAAGAAGTGTACCTGTCCATTAGAGAAAGAGCTCTGAATGAGCCTGTTGAACAGTCTACAGAGGGGGTGCCTCGTGAGCCTCATGCCCGAGCCAGTAATGAACACTGGTGGGCTAGGTAATTTTGCAGTAGCTTCACTGGAGGAGTTGCTTTCTTAATCCGTTCTTCTTGTTATCTACCACACAGAGCTGATTTAAATTAATAACTTCCATAATTTTTATGCATTTGGGGGGGTGTTACCTATTTTTCGCCCTTTGTTTCCCCCTCCTTTTCCCCTTTTTTCTTTCCTTTTTTTTTGAGTCTATGAATATCCACTTTTAGGTGTGTTAAAAGAGGTTGCTGATTCCAAGTGTCTGGTTGAAATTGTGTAGTTTAAAAGCTCATCTTGCCAAAGCATCTGGCATGCAGTGTGCTCAAGCCCAGTTAAAACACTTCCCAGTGATACCTTCACATGCATCCACCCCAAAAGTGGCTGAGCACGTGCCAGCTCAGGAGTGTAGCAGCACAAGCCAAACGTTCTGCAGCTGTGGATGTGGCCTGCACAGAGCCACTTCTCCTGGGCTGCTGGTGTTCTCCAGTCTGAAGGAGGGAGCAACTCACAGCAAACTAGAGAGGAAAAGCATAGCAAAGCAGATGAGCAGGAAGGATTACAATGAGAAGTCTGCTGAGAGTGGTACAGTGTGAGGAAAGATATGAATGGATGGGGAGCCTGAGACTGAGGGTTGGTTGCCAGTACTGAGTGCTGAACAGAGATTTTTGGAGCCAGTTTTAGGCATCTTCATAATGCAGTACCAGGAGAGCAGTGCTGTGTCACCCAAGGACCCCATGACAGATGCTGAATTGTGTTGCCACCATGGCTGTGCCCATCACAGCCAAGCTCAAGAACTGGCCCTGGGGCTGCTGCTTTCCTGTGGTGGGCAAGACCACCAGGAAGACCTGCAGTGCACCACAGCTTTTGATCCAGAAAAAGCATGTCCATGTACGAAAAGCCAGGAAGGACTGTCAGAGGTCCTAGCTTGCTCTAGAACCATGGCAAATGAGTCAGTACTCTGCTTGGGATAACTAATCCTGATGAAAAGCCGGAGATGTATTTTAATGCTTGCAGAACTTGAGCTTCTATATCTGCTTGATACTGCACCCATTCATTCATAACTTGGCTCCAGCTATGGTGCTGCATATCCCTGGTCTCTGCTGAACTGCACAGCCTCTCACTGGATTTGCTGTACACTCATTAGTTTACAAACCTTCCAGTGGTGAGGGAACCTTGGCCATACTGTTTTGAAATATGAGGCTGACTCTAGATGAAATTCTTACCCAGACTTACACCGAGTGGAATTTTTTTTCCAGCTCTGTTTCAGAAGTCAAGTGGGATGTTGCAGTGCCTAAGCCCTCTAAAGACTGCCTAATTTCATCCTATTGGGACAAATCATTTTTCAAAATCCCACATCTTGCTTTTCAAGCTTCAGTTTAACAAGGCTGACTTTTGGCCTAAGCGGGTGTGTTCCTGCTTTTCCCAGTGGGAGATTCTGGGCTTTCCCCACCCAGTTCTCTTTACTCTGCCTGCCTTCCTCCTTCCTTGTCCCTGTCCTGTATGCCTTGCTGACCTGTATGGAGAAGAAGTTTCCTAGTGAACAACCAATCAGAAATCCTAAAGCCTATAATAAAGGCAGGCAAGGATTCCATTCATTTACTTATGCGTTCATTAACACATACATAGATAATAGGACCCTTTCAATAAGAAAGCCCTGTGTGGCTGTGAAGGCTTTCATCCATGTTTTGCAAATAGAGAGACTGAGGCAGAGATTTAAATTACTTGCTCAAGAGTTTAAGGAGTTGGCAGCAGTCAGAGAAAAAGCCAACTTAGTTTGACTACAAGTCCCTACTTTAAGTTTTAAACATCACTGCTGTCCAGCAAAACAAAGGGGAAAAAATAATAAGGGTTATTTACATATGACAGAGCTAAACATTACCTTGTCTCCTTGCTATCCTTAATGACTAGCCACCTTGTCATGGGTTCAGGTGAGGAAGAAATGGTTATTCTGAAGCTTTGCACAAATTTGCTTTTTGAACATGGGAAAGTTATTTAACCTTATGTCCTGAGTTTGATGCTGGCTAAATGCCAGTGCACCCACAAAAAGTCATTTATTCATTCTCCTCTGCTATACTTGAGCAGAGGAGGGGGAAAGAACAATTAAAAAGGGGCTCATGAGTTGAGGTAAGGATTGGGAAGAAACACTTTAAGGGCAAAACAGGCTCAAAACTTTAAAAGGTATAAAGAAAAAAAAATACTAACAGAATTAAAAGAGGATAAAGAGAACTAAAATAAACCTTTAGAACATCTTCCCCCCCTCCCCAAGCCCTTCTTTCCTTCCCACTGACAGCACAGGGAGAAAAAAAATAGGGTATTTAGTCAGTTTGTCACTTCTAAAAAATCATTCTTCAGTTTGCTTAGGGAGATGAGTCTCTTTTGCAATGCCATGGGGTCCTTCCCATGGGAGACTGTTCTCTGTGAACTTCTCCAACGTGGTTTTAATTTGCATGAGTAGCAGTCCCACCCAAACCTGCTGCAACATGAGACCCTCTCACGGGCAAAACAGTCTTCCCACAACTGTTTTTTCATGGGCCATTTGGCTCATGGGGTACAGTCTTTTAAGGATGAGCTGGTTTAGTATAAAAGCAAGGGTCCTCTATCTCTGGAAGCAAGGGTTCTCTCTCTCTCTGTTCAAGCCTCTCACCAGATCACAGCTTTTCCGCATCCACACACTCCAGTGCGAGTACCTTTTTCTCAAGGGCTGCGGGTGAGTTCTGCATCTCTCATGCACTTCATGAATTACAGGGAAACAGTTTGTTGTATTATAGTCCTCACCATGGCTTGCTCTGACGCTTGGAGCACCTCCTCCTCCTCCCCCTTTGCACTGACCTTAGTGCCGCCATGTTGTTTTCCTCACGTGTTTTCACCTTTCCTTTTTTCTGACTCAGGATAGAATTAGTGTTCGTAGGTTCGTTTGTTCTCAAGCTCTATCAATTGAAATGTTTTTATAGAGTTCTGCAGCACTGAAAGGTTGATCTCATTGAGGCTCCGCATCGGGGAATTGCTCGCCATGCCTCTCACTGCTGGTCACATAGTACCTCCCGGCACCGCACAGGCTGTGCCGGCTGCCACGGCGCCAACTCCATTTAGTGCCTCTCTCGCTGGGGGGCACTGAAAAGGAAAAGCTGCTGCCGCTGCTTTTGCCCTTCTGTCTGCAGCATGGCTGGCTAAAAGTGGCTAAGCAAATAAAGTTCATTGCGAACCATACCAAGATGGCAGTGGCGACATGGCACCATCCTCGCCGCGCTGCCCTGGCCGTGCAGTCTCCGCCGTGCGGCTGCTCCTGGCCCCAGCCGCTCTCAGCTTCGGCCGCAGAGCCGCCCCCGGCCGCATGAGCGCTCCTGGGATGGCCCCCGGCCACATGGCCCGGCAGCCCCACTGGGAAACGGACCGGTGGGCTCTGCCAGGAAGGGGCCGGCTGCCCCCTCACCACCCCTCAGAGGGCAGGAAAAAGAGAGCTTCCTGTGGTTTTTTTCCTTTCTTAAATATGTTACCATAGAGGCGTTACCAGCTTTTCTAATTGGCTTAGCAGCATGCCTATTCTCAGAGCCAGCCAGCGATTGGTTTTGCCAGGCACGGAGGAAGCTTTTAGCAGCTCCTCACAGAAAAATCACTTCTGGCTTCTTCCTTCCTCACCAAAAATCAAACCATGGAAAACCAACACACCTTATCCAGTACATTTTCTTCTGCTAAAAAGGGAGGTAACAACTTCAAATAAACATCAAATATTTCCAAATTCCTCCTTTCCTTACTATCATTTCATAACATTTCAGAAGGCTGTGCCGCGATATACTTAGCATGTGGCAGACACTGAGGAAATCAGAAGAGGACAAATACCTTTACCCTACTATGCATGACTTGCTTCTTATATTTTCTCTCACTAAAAGCAAACCAGAGGGATCGGCAATCCTTTTTGCATTTTGTTTAATTCCATTGGTAACTTCAACTGCGTTGAAGCAGGTAAGACACTTGCTATGAACTAGTTCACCTAGGGAGATTCTCAGTTTCCTACAGCTTTGTGATGCTGCTTTCTCCTAGGTGTTGTGGTTTTAATTCATCTGACACAACTCTCATGAGTGTTTTCTCTCTTTTTCCAGCTTCTGGCCATCCTCACTGCTTCTTTTGTCACCTAGAGCTTGGCTCTGACCGGGAAGTGCCTTCCAGTTTTGTCCGCTATGTAGATGTGGAATTTGACATGCCCACCACGTCTGCGTCCAAAGCCGCTGTTCGGTCCATCTCTGTCGAGGACAAGACCGATGTGAGGAAGTGGGTCAACTATTCAGCACACTACAGTTACAAGGTAAAACTGAGCTAATCACCATGGTTACTTTGCATGCTTCATTGTCTTGAAAAGTATGTGCAGACAAATACAATACCATGGACAAAAGAGGTGGGAATTTGGCACATGCCAGGCTGTGTGCAGTAGCTACCTATGTACAGCTATTGATTCATGGCAAATAAGCAGTTTGCCTCAGCAAAGATGGAATAAATTTGCTTGCAGTTGTCTGTGGAAGAGTGTGCACACAGCCATCTCCTGAGGATTAGCTGATCTGGAGAGTTTGAACAGGGAGTTTTGCTGCTCTTCATGGTGGGAGTGCTACCATGGGAGTCCTACTGCAGACAAAAGGGTCACATTATTTCTCTACTTAAATATTTCTTCTTTCTGCCTGCCCTAAGGAGAGCAGCAGATGGGAAAGTACACTATATATATACCTGCCAAAATATCTCCATGAATTTGCATGTTAGCTGAATACTCAGCAGAGAAACTGGCATGCTACCTGCCTTCTTTCAGAGCAGTGAGAGATTCTGAAAATATTTTCCTGGCAAATGCGTTTACTGGTAATTGTAATTACATTTTTAGTAGTTTCCTAAATTCCTTGAAGATGATGTTTGATCTTCCTAAGTATCCCTTTTAAGAATTAAAACATTGGATTATTCCTGAGTTTTTGGAGATGCAGAAATTTGGAACCCAAACATAGATCCCCTTGGCCCTGTCCCAACATAAATTGGTATCTGTAGGCCAAAGCACCTCTGAGCCTGAGGACAGCAGGGAGTGTGCTGAAATTTGAGGTAGTGTTAGGCACTGCTTCAAGAAGCAGGGAGTTGGATTTGATGATCCTTATGGGTCCCTTCAAACTCAAGATCCTTTAGAAAATCTCTTTGCTTTATACATCAGTCTTTGCAGAATTTATAATTAAGGCTGGTTTTCTGCTGTCACATAGGAAGCCACCTATCATCTGCAGATTTGGTTCTGGGTTTGTATTCAGAGTACAACTGGGAATGGTAATGAATATAAAATCATGTGAGTTCTCTGCATGACATTATCTCTTCTGGAAATTATTTCATGACACTGCTGAATTGTAGAACTACTTAGATTAGACTGAAAATCCTTATAGTAAATAAAATCCAATTTTCCCTGATCCTCTGTCTACTTTTCCTCACAACCCCCTCAGTTCACCAAGAGTTTCTTCACCTGAGCACAAGAACCACCACTGAGGAATATTTGTGAATCTTTTGTTTTCCTTTCTCATTACAAATTTTCTTCCTCTTTTTCTTCTACCAGGTTGAAATAGAGCAGAAAAAAAGCTTGAATGAGGATCTGAAGGGAGAAAGTACTGCAAATGTCAATGAATGTGCTACACAGTAAAGGAAGATCAGTCTGCAAGTCCCAAGAGGATTGGTCAGATTAACAGACCTGGAAGAAAGGACTTGCAGGGGTTGGGTATTTTTCTTTTAAAAAATTAGGGACTACTACTTATAAAATAATGCTCTGAAGAGTATTTTTTTTTCTTTGTGATGATCCATACTTTGAGAAGAAGGTGGTCAGTGGTTTGTTTGGAGCAGATCCACGGGCTTTTGCTGGAACAATATAAGTAGAGTCAAGCCTGCCTTTTCTGCCTTTTCATCATTTAGGTTCTGCACTCAAGTATGGTCTCACAACCATCACAGCCACACGAGAAAACAGCCTTTATCTCACAATCTTGCCCTCCCACATTAAGCATTTTGTTTCAATGCCTTTTGGTTTCACTGTTGACTGAATTGCTTCCTTCTGAACTGCTAAATAAAATTCAGGGAGGATCAAGTGAAAAATTATATAAAATCTCCTTTCTGAAATGGTCCACAGAGTAAAAACCCTGAGCATCATCCTGGAGAATCAACACCCTCTGCATCTTAAACAAAGAGAATGGTCTCTGTGTTTAAGCAGATGAACTACAGACAGGACAGCTGATCACAGAGCTGTTCCTCTGTTCACCCCTTCCTCTCTCATCCCTTGAATGACAACATGTCACTGTGCACATTTTCACAGGGTTTGTACAAGTTACAAGAAAGCCTCTGCAATTTCTTAAAATTTTTACTTTTTAGTCTAAGCCGGTCTGGTATCTTGACTGAACATGGTCATGGCTGCTAGCAATAGGGAATGTGTGTTACAATAGTGGAGATACCGGAGGGACTTTGCTAAGATTAGATCATTCCTGCCTAGAAAGATATTTAAGGGAAAAACATGGGAGTTTAGTTTTGGGGTTGGGGGGTTTTTGTACATTTTATTGGATGGGTAAAATGAATGAATGATTTTTTGTGAGTGCACTGGCCTTTGGCCAGCGTCCAACCCACAACAAATGGGTGGCTATTGAAAATGTCAGAACACAATTACTTTAACAGACAATGTTGTTTGTTTTCCTGAAAATCCTTGGAGGTCTGTCCAGCACAATATTATTTTCATGTTCTATCTTGAACCTACAATATAAGTAACTTGTGTCTTTATAATATTCCCATTAAACAGGCCCCAAAATCTTTCCAAAAATTAACAAGCTTCTATCATGGAGATTTTTTATTCCCACTTAGCTGGAAGTAATAGGAAGTCTTAAAACCTCTTTCTAAATAAAAATGCAGAAGACATAAATCACTCATTTACACATATTTTCAGAGAAAACAGTATTAAAAGTAAGCATTTTTAGTTGTTTCTATGGCTTGTGTAATAATTTCTCATAATGTTAAATGTAAAGTAAGTAATTTATTAAATCATTTATCTTTTGAAAGGTTACTACTGACTTTAAAATACACATTTGGAAAACTTTGGCAATGTAATTTAAAATCATAATGAATTAAAATGAAAGCTTTTTTATAAATTTATTTCATTTTACATTTAATATTAAAAAGTTAATACACTCTTGATTTACCACTTTCACTGTGACTCCTATAAAAATTACTACAATGTTAAAATACCAAATAAATCATGAAATTAATTTCATTGAGTCTGAAACTGATAGTGGTAGAATTTAAAATAAATTGTAGGGAACTTATAAATGCCTTTTCTATATGCACCTACATGTCAAGCCTGCATCACCCTAGAGACACATACTTACACAAGTACACCACCACCACCATATGTAAAGTCTCAGTCCTTCTAGGACTTTGAACAAGCCTGTAATACTCCATTGCAGACAGCCCTTCTGGGCCCAGGATGCTCCTTGGAGCACACCAGTTAGTACTAAGCATTTGCAACCTCTCTCTGTAAATGGAAGAATGCTGTTAACTGCTATGAAGAATTTTGAGATCAATGGATTAAAATTTCTGATATTATTACTGATAACTTGTATAGGTTGTGAAATATCCGAGAGCACGAGGCTGAATTTGTGACTGATTCTCAGCTCTGTCACAGGCTGGCTGTGATGAATTGCATGGCAACTCCTCTCTGCAAAATTCACTCTTCTGTTCAAAGGCAGTCAAAGAATTTCTGGGTGGTTTTCCTGCTTTTCACTGCAGCTTCTAATGTACAGTTTCTGAAATCCCACCATCAAGAAATTAAAAAAAAAGAACAAGCTGAAGAAGTGCTGAGATGTTGCTGAGGAAATATGAGAATGTTTTGTGAAAGAAATGGAGATTTTCTACTCTGACCTGCAGGCGCAGTGTCTGATTTTTTTGCCTATTACCCCTCAGCCCATGGAAACACAAATAAGTAATACAAGTTAGCACAGTTACGTTGTACACCTTAAGAGAGGAGAAAATAAAAGGAAAATAATTTTCCATTGCTGTTGAATTGTTAAACTATTAAACCTCTATCATACTTGTGCCACAGAATATTTTATGTTCCAGAAACTGAAAGATAAACATATTGGAGGTTTATGGATTTACTTAGTTTCTTTACCACTTCATTATTGATTTTTTTTCTTTAATTCAGAATCAATGAATGAAAAACCTGACTCTAATCTTTCCTGTGTAGTTGTACACAGAAGTGTTTCTTCCAGTTGTCATTAATTTACACAGGCAAAACTGGAAAAGTGTTCCGTTTATATGAAAGCTATTTTAATCCATTCTGATCTCTGGAGATTGTTTTTAGATGTACTTGCCACTGAATTTTCAAGAGTTTAGGATGAATACCTCAGCCAGAGTTTCAAAATATCTTACTTCCTATTAAAGGAGTGGAGTAAGTAGTTTGATTTTTCAGGAGAGTGCTAATAACCAAAATCTTTAGAAAGTCTATTGTTGGTGTCACCAGATGTCTCAACTGAATTCTTTTTTCAGTCCAGCACCATTACGAGCATTGAGAATTTAAATACTGGGATCCTAAGTGCCCTTAATGAGGTCTCCACTGTTTTTTATTGATTAAATAGTGCCAATTTTTCAGTGTTACACACTGTCACATATGTGCTTTATGTACGTATACTTTTCACCCATGTGAGTATAGTAGTAACTTGAACAGACTTGATTGGAGGGAAGGGAAAAGATCTGAGAGGTTTGTGAGTTTGAAAGTAGCAGAAAT
The DNA here is from genome assembly GCA_013398955.1 of Callaeas wilsoni. Taxonomy (NCBI): domain Eukaryota; kingdom Metazoa; phylum Chordata; class Aves; order Passeriformes; family Callaeidae; genus Callaeas; species Callaeas wilsoni. The sequence goes on along the minus strand of VWPU01001932.1, from coordinate 15,914 downwards.
TATTTAGATATAAGCAGTGCCTGTAGTGGGGATGATGTTTTTGTTTTTGTTTTTTTTTTATCATGTGGAAAAATCTCTCTGACTAGTTTCAGAGTAATACTGCTTTTGAGAAAGATGGAATCACTGTCCTTTGGTATATTTGAAAGCTTTGTAGTACTCAAACACTCCATGCAGGAAATGTGCCTTCAAGGTAAGCATACGTTTACGCCCTGAAGCGATTCTCACTTTCAGTCCTCTTTCTATTTCTCATTATGGTTTTAATATTTGTACTGTGGTAAGACTTGAGGTATTGTATGGAATTTTGCCTAGAAACAAAAAGTGTCTTTGATCAGAAGGGGTAAAGATGAACAATGTCTCCAGGCAGCTGAGCTTATTTTAGTTAATTTCTCTTACATTTATTAACTATGGAGACTCTGCTAGAAAAGGAAAATGGGTGAATTCAGCTGAGAAATACTAAAATTGACTGATGTTATTTTTGTTTTAGTCATCCTATGAAGGAGTCAGATATAGCAGTATCATTAGAAACACTGCAGAAATAATTTTCCTTCTCTGGTGGGTTGCTGGCTGACATTTATTTGATAGGATGTCCAACACCTGTCCACATTATTTAGTAGCTGCTAAAACTCCCTCTTGAACAGTCACCTCCCGGGATAGAGAGCAATCGCATGCAAAAGAGCATGAAAGCAAGTGGAAAAGGCGTATAAAGTTCAGCCTGGAGGTGCTTACTCTCTTGCTTGCATAAAATTCTCAGTAATTTCCTTGGCCCTTCAGTGCACTAATCAAGCCCTTGATAGGTCACCTGTGTTCCAGATGGTGAAAAATTTCTTTCAGTGATTCTTAGCATTCATGTGCATAGCTGTATTAATCTCCAGAACTGACCAGCACAAGAATTTGCAGCATGCAGAGATCACTTATATATGAAGTACTTACCCTCTTCTGCCACTAAAGTTAAATCTACGTCATGACATGTCTAAGATCCAAAATTTTGTGTAATAGCATGCACAGCTGTTCCTAATGTTCCTGTTTGTTCAGCCAGCCACCCCTCACACATTCAGCCATCCGTCCTACCCTCCCTCCCTCTCTCTCTTTCACACTTGCAGTTCATTCTTTGCACTATTGACATTGATTGGTTTAATTATTATTTTGTAACGTGTTCCTACCTTCTTATTTTGTAAAATAAGTGAGTCTATACACTGGCTAACTTTGTAGAAGTGGTTTATTTTTTTCTTTTTATCAGTTGAAACGAGATGTCATGTTTTGTTTAAACTACGTGAAAATTTAAATAAATGTTAAGATGAAATGGCATATCCACATTTTCACTGTGAAATGGAAGTTGTATGTGCTGTATATTCTGACAAATCAGAGGTCTTGAATTCAGAAGAAGAAAGGGAATATTTTGAATGGCATAAAGGGCAACATAAATTAGAAATAATGGGACTACATACAGAAAAGAGCTTATTTCATTTGATCATGCAGATTGAACAATAGACTGCAAAGGAAATGGAGTGGGCCTAGAGCTTGAGCCACAACAGATGTTTGGAGTAGTACTAACATAATGTGGAAGATGGTCCAGCAATTGAACAAATCCATCCTGAAACAAAGTAATTGAGGATTGAAGCCTCTGCTCAGTGGTGTCTTCTTTGACCACTAAAACCAGGAGTACATGAAAGGGTGGTATCTTCCCTTTCATGTGATCAGAATGTCTGTTTGCAAAACAAGTATAAGGTCTGAAGTATGTAGAGTCCTCTGCTATGGTTCTCTGTTCTTTCAAAGATCAGTAAGCCATGTGTCATTTCATACATCTTTCCACTTTTCTCACTTCAGTCTGTTGTTTTCCTCAAAAGCGTTCCTTGTATCAGACTGAAGAGCTGGGCATGTCTCTTGGCCAGATAAAATCAGATACCCGTCATAAGTGCTGTTCAGAGTACTGCTCTGAGCTCAGTACAGTTGACAGTAAGTCAGCCATTTTACAGTATCAGAAAATGGAGGTGCACAAGGTACTATGCCTCATGTTCATTATTCAAGAGTAAATCAGGTCAGCCAGAAGAAAAAAGGAAAGTTAAGATTCAGGGGCTGTTAGTACTAACAGTTTATTTACTACAATTCAGATACTCGGTGACCTTCGGAAATGAACATATAAAATTGGGAGGGTAGGATTTTATTAACCCTGATAGCCTGCTAATATGCATAACGTTTTTAAAAAGAAAGACTTAGAGAAAAAGAAATTAAATTTTAAAACCGAGGAGCTCAAAGTTCCTTGGCAATAGTGCAGTCCTTAGAGATAAGCCAAAATAACATGCTACAAGAGATGGGGAAGTCAAAGTGCCAGTGCAAGGTGTACCCAAACAAAAGACATCACTAGAGTGAGATAGCACAATTTGGAGAGGAAAAAACAACTGTTTTCTTTCAGTACTCTAAGTTGCCATGATTGCCCACCCTGACTAATCCAGATATGTTGTAAATTTGTAAGAGAAAAAGTGCTGAAGGTCAGCTGGAGATGAAGCAAAAGAGAGAGGAGCAGCCCACTGTTTCAGCTTAGGTGCAGGTGTGGGTCACAGCAGATACGTCTGAAACATGAAGTGCACCAGTCCCAGAAAAAACTCTTCTCCTTTTGGTCACAGTATCAGAAGCCTGTCAGCAACTGCTGTATAAAAGTAAGTTACTGAAATAGTATTTTATACACTAGCTATGAAAGGTGTCTTTCTCAGCTCTGAATAATGGGACAGCAAAGCCTAATGGACAGGGGTGACAGGGGTGACAGGGGTGACTGTAGTACTGCCTTCAGTAGCACTGGGGTACTTCAACAAGTGGCAGACACATGCTGAGGTTCAGGAGGTCTGAGCAGACTGGTCCTTCCCTGGTTGGGGGCCTTCTGCAGCCTCCTAGTTCTTATTACCCCAGGGGCTGTAGATAAACTGGGAGCAGTCAGCTCAGCCTAAAGAGCTTCTGAAAAGGCTGAATACAGGCTGAATACAGCTGAAAGTAACTTCTTAAATTGGGAGTCTCTTTTGTAAAGGTTTTCCTGATGCAGGACTGAAAAGGAGAGCTCAGCTCCTCTGTAGAAGCAAACAAATTTGTTAGGGCATGGTCAGTTCAGCAGTTGTACTAATACATAGAGTACTCAGATTGAAAGGGAATGAAGTGGGAAAACCTCGTGTCAGTGCACAGATGCAGGCAGAGTAGCAGAGTTCTGACTTCAGGTAAACCAAAACAAAAGCAAAACTGCAGACAGTTTTCAACTGAGATTAATAGAGGTCAACTGCAATGGCATCCCCTGTGCCCATCTCCTGTTTATCCAAACCTTGCTTCTCACTCCAGGAGTCAGCAGGTTTGTTTGATTTTTTTTTCCCAAGCTCTTACAGGTACCCTTTGCCGTGGCTGTCAGGAAGTGACGGTGCAAGGGGAACACCCAGGGGAGTGCTGGTGGCAAAATGGGATATGCTGAATTTACAATCTCAGCAGAGAAAAATGTGTGCTAATACCTCATGAAGTCCTGTGACAAGTCAGGAACTATGCAAAAAAATGTGACTTGGAGTGTCCCAGTCTACAAACACTGATCTTGGGAACAAAGGAACAAATGCTGTAAAAAAGAATATGAATGTTATGAAAGACTGGAAGGCTTTTGAACAAATAGAATTAGATTTGGATCTGAACCACATTGTCAAAATCAGCTCTCAAATATTAAGGGCCAGCAGACACAGCATGATGAAATTGTGAGTTGACTGACATTTCTGCTTGGTAATTTGGGGTCCGTGGTATGGGTCCTCCCTGGAGAAGTGAACCACAGATTGGAACAAGAAGGCACTTAGCTGCGTGCTCACACTCCGTGAGTTGTCAGCAGTGGAGGGACTGTTGCTCTCTAGTGGTCACTGCCAGGTTCTTGCCTGGACTACTAACCTGCTGCACCAAGCAGCCTCGATGAATCACAAGTCTCACTGGTTTTCAAGACTGTGAACCCCATGCAGAATTTGGCCCGTTGTAAATCAGTTGGATCTCAAAACTGGGTGCAAGAGTTTACTCAGCTGATTCCATGTTTAGCTGAGAAAAGGACAACAGAGAAATTAATTTTTCAGTGGCGTTGATTAGCCTTTTCACCCAAGTAGTCCTTACCTGTCTGCACAGTCATGCACATATTCAATTTAAGTTTACATCCATAATGCACTTCAAATACCTCCAAAAAATGCTATAATATCATAATGTTTATTGACTATAAAAAACAAAAGCATTTGTGTTGTATAGGCATGCAAGAATCTATACAATTATGCATTGATGGAAAGAACAATTCGACAAAAAGGTTTGACTTTTTTATTTTCTGGGCACTCTTAAATAAGACAGCCACCCCCCACTGCCCCGAGGTAAGCCACTGCGGCTCAGTCAAAGTCCGGGCAGCCAAGCCCACTAATCCCATCTGGTCAACCCCCATGCAGCTGCTGCCTCATTCTGGAAGTACAAAATTCCCAGAAGCTCTCATAAATTTGCATGAAAGATGTATGCAGACACCTACTGTGTTCCTGTGCGTGACCCAAACTACCACAGTTCTATACAGCCAAGTCCAGCTTGGGTTTTCAAGCCAGGTATTCCCCTACTCTCCCTCTCTTGAGGATTCCAACCTGCTGCTGTGCTCACAATGACCGTGTGCACTATAAAGCTGTGCACTTGTCAGAACACTGCACTGCTGGGAAGCGAAGGGGTTTGGGATCCTTTTCTCCTCCTTGTTTGAGGCTACCTAGAGGGTCAGTACAGAGGTGGAGACAATTAAAGACTGAAAAGAAGGATTGAAGACTTTGAAGGTTTAGAGTGCTGACCAGGTTTGTCAATCCTTGACTGCAGTTTATGAAATTCTGTTGAGTATATTATGGAAATAGTCCTTGGAGCAGGAATAAGACACCAGACCTACCCTCTCCCTCCGTCCAAATTGCTTTCTCTTTGGAACCCACTGAATCTAGAAGGCCTGTTGCCCAGTGAAAGTACTTAATAGGATATTTATCCTAATAGCACCATTTGAGGCTAGTTCCTTATCTGTTTGCTGAGGTGCTATGGAAATGGAAGTGTTTAAATACATCCTTATGATGTATTTTCTTAGGAAGACAATTGTTATAAAAAGTCTTCTTCCAGAAACAAAATGATCTTTCTGTATTAGAGCCTGGCACAAATACAACTATATGCCTTTGAATAACGGGGGCAGTTTTCCTTCTCATCTACAAAAAAGCATGTAACAATCAGTTTCAATCTCTCCTGAAGTAGTTTCTTACCTAAATTTTAGGTTTAAGAAAATAAAGTATTAGTTACTAATTTTCAGCTTACATTAACCACTTAGTATTTCCCATGCATTGAGTCTATGTTCACAGGAGTTACAGCCAACAATCATGTCTCTCAATGCAAGGGCTACTGGACAGTTTTAGTTCAAAAAAGAAAATTTGAAAGTGTATTTCTCTGATTTATTTTTTATGAGGTTACTATACTGCCATAGGAGTTCTGCCTCCCTCTTGTGGCTACCTCTTTGACTTTCAGCTTGGAAAAGAAACAGTCACAGTGCAGCTATGATCAGAGTTCCTGATAGTTGCCTTCCTGATATGTCTCCTCCCTAAGTTTAATAGAAAAGCCCCATTATGTCTGGATTCTCCCCCTTAAAAAAAAATAAAAAATTGTCTACCTGAGACAGAGATTCTTTTTCACATGCATATGGGAACAACTGAACATTTTTTATAAAATCAGTGGTAATTCAGGTTGGTTACATTTTGTAATTGGGTCTGAATGTTTGGATTCAAGTCAGCCACATGTAGGAGCTCCATCACATGTAGGAGCTACTAAGATATACTTCAGGGGACATGGTATTTTCAAGTCATGCAAAAACTCATGGCTTATATATTTTAGGATATCACTTTGTTCTTTCCTATCACCTTCTATTTAAGTATTACATAGTCCTTTTCAAACATTAAGAAATCAAGCTACATAAGAGTTAAATAAAGGATTATTTAACCTCTAAGATGATAGGAAAACCAAGACAGCATTAAATAGCTGCCTTGGAATGGTAGAGCCCCAGCTGAATGCAGATCTAATGTCCCTCCATTGCTTCCCCGACGCAGAAGAACATCTCCCTTCAAAGTCCTTAGCAGACTTACAACATTTGCAGGGTGGCTGACCTTGAGTGTGCCTGCTCTGTGCCCTTCATTCTTTTGCAATTTAGACTGATATCAATATAGCACTTTATAGCTTGACACACCAATCAAAAAGAGATGTGAATTTTATCTTGAAAGCCATAGCTAGAAAGTGGGCAAAAGGGACATGAACATTTGCAGCAGAAATCTACAGTAATGGAAAGAGAATGAGCTGCACAGTTCAAACACTACTGCTGGTCATCTTGCTTTGTCAAGTCTAAAACAAAGTGTGTTTCTAGTTCTACACCACTTGGTTGCATCGTCCTGCTTCATCTCCAACTTCATCTGGCTTTGGCAGCAGGGCAAGGGACTTGCTTTGACCACTCATGTATTTACATAACTGTTCAGGTGATGTGGGTAGAGACTTTTTCACTTTGGCTTTGAAGGTACTCTCATTCGCTTCACATTAGAAGACACCCATCAGCACCTCCTTGACAGCTGGCCAGTGAAAACATTCATGGGAGCTGAGCCCAGCTGAGCTCAAAGTACAGACTACCAAGGGCTGGCTGCAGTGACAGCTTGTGCCTACAGACCACATCCAATAAAGGCAGCATTGCATCCTCACCCTATAACTTAACACCGTGTCTGCATCTGAACAGATGGGTCAGAGCATGGGTCAGTTTCTCCAGCAAAAATGCAGCTGTCTGAAAACTCTGTAAACTGGAAGTTCTGTTTTCTGCTCAGCAGGTGTTCTGCTCATACCATAAAATAGTGCAGGTATTGCAGATGTGATGGGATGCCTCACTGGAAATATTTTCTTTCAACAGAGACACAGCCACACTGACTACTCATCTGCCCAGAGTCTCAGTGGGAGAAATGAGATGGCTGATGTCAGTAGGCCATATTGCAAACCTAGGAAGATCTGTAGTGGAAGATAACACTTAAGATGGAAAAACTCCCTTTTGTCCAAAGCAGCAAGCCAAGGAGTAGGAAGCAGCTGAGGGAAAATGTGAGTTCCAGTCTATAAGTGCAGCTTCCCATTTTTTAAGATGTTTGCAGCTGTCAAAATCTTGGTATGCCAAAGACTTCCAGGTTATATATCAATTACCATGAAGATTGGAGTAGAGAGGAGCTCTGGAAATGGGTCACAGGTTAGAAATGACAATAAATGCCTAGGGTCCTATAGCTCCACTACAGGATGAACTAGGCTTGCTCATTCCCGCTGTTTTCCTTTCTCTTAAAGCCAGGGACTCCAGCTGTCCAGCAGTTCTCACACTAGTGCAGCTTTGCAGTTAGGTTATTAGCCTCAGAATGAGAAAAAAACTGAACTGGAGTTGTTTTCTGCAAATTCCACCCAGTCCTGTGGAAATCAGCCCTAGGACTCATCAAGGGGAGGGAGGGGGGAAAAAAAAAAAAAGGAGGAGAAAAAAAAAGGATTCAGCTTGTCTGGCTGATGCCTCTCATGCTGGGTCCCAGAGGGGACATAGGATCACCTCTGAACAGGCTGCCAAGGGTAGGGCACACCTGTGGTTTTTCCATGAAACCTGTAGACTCCTTGCCCTTAAATCAGCTCTACGAAATTCTCAGCAACCCAGAAGCAGGTGTGGATTGCAAGGCCACTCACCTGGGCACAAAGGAACAGAAGTATTATGTGGGAGGCAGTGAGCATCTGAAGTGGAACAAATGTGCCTTGCACAAAAGCTTTTTTAGCAGACATGTGAACATGTGGCTGAGAGGAAAACCACTGAGTAAAATACATCACAGTACATCTCTGCTTGGTGGCAGCAGCCTGTGTGCTGTCTCCCACTCTGCCAGCTGTGCCAGGGAAGCTGAGGCTACACAAATACACACACTCCTGAAGGAATCACAGGGTTATCATTCACACAGACCAGCACCATGCCATAGTTACACACTGCATATCTGTATTCTGGCATACATCAGGTGAATTACTCTATCTTAAGTCACCACATGGAGCCCGAGGTATGTAAGGCTTCCAACAGCACACTATATAGGTCACTCTGCAAATTTTTCTCTATGGATATTTCATCCTCAGATGTTTGTATATACCAGGAATAACTTTGCTAAAGTTAATTCAGTTCTGCTGTGGACCTTTGCACATCATGGCTGCTGGCTGGAATATATGGCAGTAATCAGTAAAAACATTTATCAGCATGCTATGTACAGCTTTACTTTGGATCAGTAAAGTAGGACGTTGCGTATAAGGAGACTAATTGGTATTTTAAGTCTGGTTTTTTTTAATCTGACTTCTTAGTTGTTTGGTTTCACGGATCAGAGCCAGCAATATTTTGGCTGTTGCTGAAACATCATCCCAGCTGAGTAGCTGTGATTCATAACAGTTACAATCTGAGTGAACAATGTTACCACTTTAAAAGCACTTCAGCAACGTACTAATGCAGAATGTGTAACTCAGAGGTACTCCTTTACCTCACACCCTTTCAGAGAAGCTCTAACCTTCAGAATTTTAGGGACTTTTTTTAGTTATTTAAGAATCGGTACTATGTATTCAAATTATGAATCATTCAGTTTGTGGAGACTTCAGCATTGTGCACACATGTAAAAAATGAAGGGGTGGTCTATGCTCTAAGACCGGTAATCTTTCTGCTACAAGCATGAGAGCTTGATTACAGCTAGCAGGGTGTGCATTTTAGTAATGGCCAATTCTTCTTCAATAAAAGGAAGACTGGAGACTTTTCTACATGACAAAGCATTTGGCAACAATGTTGTTTTGAAGCATTTCCTCCTCTGGTCACTTATTTCTACTCCTGTCAGCTCTTTCAGTTGCATTAACACGTCTTTTGTAGGGCTGCCCTATGAACCAGATCAGGAAACTGATCCAGGTTAAAAATTAGCTAGCACAGGAGAGGGGGAAAGAAAAAAAAAAAAAAAAGGCACAGCAAGGAACTGGCACAACGGCAAAAGCAGAGCGTGGTGGCACAGAAGCAGAACGAGCACACAGTGGTATGGGAAGGAAGTACGAATGTCTGAAATCCTCATTATCACTGAACACTTGGGGGTCGTGAGAAAAACGGAGTCAGTGTCTCAATTAAGCTTTGCCTTTACAAATTAAGTGTCGTTTTGTCAACCAGAAACATGAAAAAAAGCGCCACAATCTCCGGTCCACAAAATCCACGATGGCAAAAACCTCTGCTAAGGTGTAAAATAAATGCAACACATGGCAAGAGCCTGGAGAAGACCTACTTGTCTCCTCCAGCTATAGCTGATCATTTACTAGAAACAGCTGGTATAAAGACCACGGTGCACAGGTGTGAAATGATTCCTTGAGGAAAGTCAATTTCCTAAGCAGAGCAGGCACGAGCAGTCCTAGAAAAGGAATAGTTTTGCAAAATCTGACCTGGAGTTTGCTTATAAGTCAGATAGGGAACTACGATTCTGCTAGAAGAGAAACCCTGGCATTGACAGGAGAGGGTGGAGCAGTTGTTAGTGGCAGCTTTAGAAGAAAATCTCTGATTGGTCCCCTGGCTTTTGTGGTGCTGTTCTTCGGTCTTTGAAGAGGTGAGTAATCTGCTGAAAACAGATGGGGACAGAAGGAGCTACAGTACTGAATAGTAGCCAGTCACCTGCTTATGTAGTCTTCTGTGAAGCTGCAATTTGGGTATTTTGTTTGAGGCAGGGAAGATTGCTTTCTTATGTTGGTAGCTATGTGGCTCTGACTGGATGACTAAGCGCATAGTTTTATTGTCCAGTTTAGACATGCCCTAATGAGCAAGGGGTATATATAAGTTGTTTTCAAAAAACTATATGTATTCTGACAGTGAACAGTCTATATTAAAGGAAAAATATTCGTATTTCCTACTTTGCTTCAGTAAGAAGAGTCTGCTTGGTAAGAGCAGAGCAGGCCTGAGACTGCAAATCTACTAATGAAATAGAAGCTTAATGTATAACTCAGAGGCACTACTTTACCTCACACCCTTTCAGAGAAGCTTTAACTTTCAGAATTTTAGGGACTTTTTTTGCTTTCTTGAAGGCCTTGCCTGCTCTAGCACTTCAAAGATGAGACTTCACTGAAACATTGTCTGCCCTCTGCAAGACTATGAGATGCAAAATACATTGCTGTAGGATGAGAATGTTTAGCTCTCTATGGGCTGTGGGGAGGGTTGTTGAATTGTACAAATACTAAACCCTTAAAACTGGTGTTAGTGTGCTTTGGTGAAGCATATTGCTATGCTTCAGATTCTTGATGTGAGAGTAATCCAACTAGAAGAAGAGAGGTGCCTTGCTATGAGGGTGATGGGAGCTATTTCATTCCATTTCTGCCTTGCTAAAAAAACCTTTTTGAAAAACCTACTGCTGAAGGCAAAAGGGACATGTTTATTGGTTTTGACTTCTAGCTACTAGATCATGGTGAGCAGGCTGCTCAGAGAATGTCAATTAAAATATATATTTTATACCATTTAATTGGGAATTTTTATTCAATACCTGAACACTGTCTGAAAGTCATATTATGTAAGTTTTGTTCTGTGTCAGCCTCCCTTCTGACTCTTGAGGGTTTGTTGCATCCAGAAAAGCTTCATTATGATATGTTTGCTGTTAACTTCTGCCTGTGCCCAACATTTTGGACTGTGGCTTGGGCCACTTATTTTTGTTTTTAGCTCTGTATGGACACTTAAAAACCCCAAAGAAACAAAAAGAACAAAAAAATCCACCTCTCACAAACAAACAAAATTTCTCAAATTTTATTTAAGGTTATATTTTCTTTTTGATACAGTGAATGCAAGGAGTGAGAGAGACTTAGAGGAGAAAATAAGCTCTAATCTCACAGTGTGTGAACATAACTTCAAGAAGCGTTTTCTCTTAAGAACATTTTTTAGACTGCCTTAGTTCTGTGTATGTTCCAGTTTTATCCTTTAATACATGCTATTGCAACTTAAAGTTTAAATGTGTATCTCATTCTTCTGGAAACATGCCATGTCAGAGATTGGGTGAGAAGGTTTACTTTTTGACTAATTATACTAGTGTGTTGCCAAAGCCTTCTGAAAAGTGTTCAACAGCTTAGCTTGTTTTTAAGGTAAGAGTGTAATAAATATACTGGGTGAAAATTGTATGTTATCTTCATGACTGAAGTAGGAGACTTTACCAGTACGAGAGCAGATTGATAATGTGGACAAGACAATGGTGACATCTCTGGAAGGTGTGCCGACAGTGAGCATCATTCTGTCATCCTGTAATACAGTTAAGACCAATTTTTGTTTTCCTTGCTCAACCACCCCCCTCAGAGGGAAGGGGAACCAGTAGACATAATCACAAGTCATCAACAAAACAGGTTTTGCTTTGTTTCAAGGACTAGGAACCTAAAAACCACTGTTGTCAGCAACAGCTCATACTAAGTACTCTATTCTTCACTGTATGATCAGAAATTATTTCAAAGAAAAATGAGTGCATGCTGATACTGCTCTGGTAGTGATTTCTCCAGGTGTAGGAGATCAGGCATACTCATGGTCTGCTCTTGGGGACAGAAGAGTAGTTTCAGATTATTTTTTTTTTTACAATTTTCAGATGAACCAAAAAAACCTCAATTAAAAAATCAACTAAACAGCACAGACAAATAGAAATTAAGATTTCAACTTACACTGAATGTGTTTTAACTTAGCAGCAAGATTTTGTGGTTCTTTCTTCCAGCTCAGTTGCTACTTGGGGGTTTTCTGTGGTAATCACAGACACTTTGCATTTTTGACTTTCTAGATTCAAGTGTATCCCATCCCTTCCCCATTAGCAAATAATTATATATCAGTTATCCCTTTGAAAATGTCTTCTTGAAAAATATGCTGTGTATTAGAACAATCCACTAGTACCTTCCAAGAACTTTAAAATGGAAGGGTGGTCAGCCCAAAAATCATACTGAAGAAAATTTAGTTCTTTCTTCCCCAGCCCCCGCAGCTTCTATTCAGAAGTTCAAAAATCTCTATTCTAAAAGAAGTAGCTCCATGATGGACTACAAAGAAGATGAACTACAAATATTCCCATATCCCAGACTCTTTGTATTAATTTAGCTACTGTTGCAGTGGTAAGTAATTTGCTCTGGTGAGGAGAAGCAACGGATTCTTCTGGGCAGGCCAGGAATCATTCAGGGCACTCAATGTAGACTGTGTGACTGAGTGCAAAATGTTTGCTGTAAAAGATGGTTTGTCTTTGTCTCAAACATTTGGTAGAGAAAGAAATATGATTGTGTCTAGGATTGAGTGGGAACTTTTCTATATTATTTCCTTCTCTAACATGCCAAGGATCAGCTTTTGATCTTGTGCACAAATCAGTTTTTCCCTACACTATCCCATATTTGGCATGATTTTTGCATTGAAGGAGAACATTTACCCAAATGTCATCATCTTTGCTCTCAATGTAATGTCCATCTTCAGTATGGGGCTCAAATCTAGACAGCCCAATAGCTAAAATAGAAGTGCCCACCCAACAGTACAGCTGATGTTATTGCTAAACCTGGTGAAGCCACCCTGAGCTGTCAGTGGTAGAAACCTCTGGGAGAAAGATGACAGACAGGGTAACAAACAAACTTAAGAAGAGTCATGCTTGCCCAGCAAACAGAGGAGAATGCTGGCAGATAAATACAGATTATTATAAAAGTAATGCTGTTATGTAGCTTATGCCTTCGGATGCTCCCCAGACTATCAGCATTGCTCCTGCACTATACACAAGCATGTATGTTACTCCAGTCTAACAAAATGCTAAATGAAGTAGAATCCCCTAACATCCATACAGCAGGCAGCCAGAGTGAAGAGACTTCAGGAAGTGGCCAACTCGCTTGACTCCCCAAGCAGCAGCTGAATTGCCATGAATTAAATGGACCATTAGTCTGACTCAATGGGGCATTTCTCATGAGGGCTTGATTTTGTTCACAGCAGTATTCTTCAGAGGCACTCAGGGGTTCGCAGTGCTGTGCCACAGCTGGACGTTAGTGCCTGAGAAACTGTGAGAGGGCTGTGCACACAGGCCTTGCCTTCTGGGAGGGCAGTCTGATGAAATATGGAAAGGAGCATACCAGACTGAGGCAGTACTGCTAACATGCCCACATGTTAAATTTTTTAACTATTTAGTAAGCCACTCTGAAAAACTGGGAAGGGCTTCCAGAGTAGGAAACTGTAGCCATGCAATGCATTGTTTTGAAAAGAAAAGGAGTATGAATGACAACCTGATTCCTTCCTGGTTAACATGCTAGTCATTTCAGCAGTTTTGTTTCACAGTGAAGTACAAACTTTTTGCAAGAGACTACTACCTTCCTATCAGAGGCATCAGAAGTCAAGTAATACCAGCATCTCAATCAATCCCTGTAATTCATTCATCAGACCATGATTTGGGGCTTCTGAGTGGGAAGATCCTCTTCAGTCCTGTTGGCTGTGCTATGCAGGTGGAAAACTCCAGCAAAAAGGTGAGGTTGGACAGGTGAGAATGGTAGAACTTTGCAAACGATGCTATTTCTTTGGCCAGTGTTCCAGCAATGTGCACAGTAAATAGTGACTTAATTAGCTGACCCACTCTAAACCAGTCATGTCCCTATACAAAGTCTGCACTCCAGCAGAGGAGGTAATGTTTGTTACTGTAGAAATGAAATGTTTTGAGGAATCGGAGGGGAAGGCCTCCTGTACCCACTATACCCACTAACAAACTCCTCCCCATCAAAAGATACCAGACAGGAGTTCCTGAACTTGTTACTAGGGCTAGTTAATAGAGAGGACTTCAGGCTGAAGGTTACATAACAAATGTAGTTTACACCACCATAATTGTTGAAGAGATGTAACCTACTATGCCTTGTGCATGCCAAGTCAGAATTCAATGTTATTTTTCATTTATGCTTGAGTGGACTTCACACAGATGAGTTATTGGTGGAGATCTAAGGGGTGAGTGGAGTTCAGAAGTTGTGCTAAGGACTGAGCAAAGGCAGGAGTGGTTAACACTGATGGAACAATACCCAGAGTTGAGAAGGTTTTCCTGTATTACATGCCTCTCATAGGTTACCACAGAGAAAGAGGATAAAGAGGGAATGGAAGAAAAGACAATAAAGAGCGAAAAATGGCAGTTAAGCCAGCTGGCAGAGCTCTGACAACCTTTTGCGCAGCTGGGAGATCCTGTTGCCGCTGACTCGGTGAAGAACTGTTAAAAGTAGCAATGTTGCAGATCAGTAAGCACCTGTGGGCTTTGACGAGACCCTGAGGAAGGACACCTGTAAATTCTTAGGTTGTGCTGCCTCCCTCTTCCTGGCCAGCTCCAGCCTGAGTTACCAGGCCAGGAGGTGGCACACCACCTACAACAGTGGCACCTTGGCCCGGGCAGCCTTTAATCAACCGCTTGTGAGGGAAGGCACCAGCGCTTACAATGCCGAGCAGGGCTCAGGACCCCTTTCTTGTGGGCCTGGAAGAGCCATTACTGCCTTGCAGTGGTTACTTGCAGTTTTTAATTGCCTTGGAGCAACCTCCCGGGGACTGAGGTGAGGTGTGTTGATTTCTGCGGAGCCTGGCACCAGTTGTGACCAGCAGCATGGACAGCAGGGCCTGGGCCACCTCCTCTGTGAGGGCAGCCAGCCCTGCTCCCAGTGCTCTGCCCTGGAGTGGCCACTGCAGCCCAGCCCTGGTCACAGCAGCTGAACATGAGTCAGTGTGTGCCCAAGAAGGCATCTTGGCCTGTGTCATGGGTTGCCTGTATTAGCAATAGTGTGGCCAGCAGGACCAGGGCATTGATTTTCTCCCTCTACTTGACACTGGTGAGGCTGCACCTCGAATCCTGTGTTCAGTTCTAGGCCTCTCAGTTCAGGGAGGACATTGAGGTGCTGGAGCATGTCCACAGAAGGGGAACGAAGCTGCTGAAGGGTCTGAAGCACAAGGCTGATGAGGAGCAGCTAGGAGAGCTGGCATTGTTTAGCCTGAAGAAAAGGACGCTCAAGGGGGACGTTTTTGCTCTCTACAACCACCTGAAAGAAGGTTGTAGCCAGGTGGGGATCGGCCTCTGCTGCTAGGCAACTAGTTCCAGGACAGGACAACAGGGGAGGTTCCGGCTGGCCATCAGGGTGAGTTTCTTCATATAAAAGGTGGTTAGACACTGGAATGGGCTGCCCAGAGTCAGGCTGGTGAAGTCAACATCTGTGCAGGTGTTTAAGGAAAAACTGGACGTGACACTTAGTGCCCTGGTCTAGCTGACGCGGTGGTGTTCGGTCATTGGCCGGACTCCACGGTCTCACAAGTCTTTTCCGAACGAAACGATTCCGTGTTTCCGTCCCGCGCGCGTCCAGGTACCGCCGGGCCCCGACGGCCGCCTGCCGCGCGCGCCTCGTGACGTCACCTGCCGGGCGGGGACGGCGCTCCGGAGACAGGCAAAGACACTTCCGCCTCGATAAGGCCCGGCCGCACCACCTCGCGCAGCCACTTCCGCCTCGGTAGCTGTCATGGCGGCGAGGGCGGGGCGCCCCACGTGATGCCGCCGGGCCCGGCGCGGTCTCGCGGCAGCTCTCGCGGTGCCTCGCGCCCCCCCGCCCGCTTCCCCCGCTCGCCGGCCGCTCGCGCAGCGCTCGACTCGCGCTATATAAAGGGGCGAGGCGGCAGCGCGGCGGCTGCAGCCCCGGGGCCGCGAGCGAGCCCGGCACAGGCCGCGGGGCCGCCCGTGAGCCGGGGCGGAACGCGCGGGCGCTGGGGGGACGCAGCCGGGCAGGTTTATTGTTTTAGGGGCGACTCCCCCCCCCGCGGTTGGGGGCGTCCCGGGGGGCTCGGGACATGGCGAGCTCGACTAACACAAACCCCGTGGTAAGGACCGGGCCGGGGGGCGAGGGGGGCCCCGGGG
>VWPU01001931.1:3286-30375 GCA_013398955.1 Callaeas wilsoni | reverse complement strand
TCCGTGGTGTTTCCCGCACTGCTGCTATGGGGTCGTGCAGAAGAGCCGAGCCCGGCATGTGGGCCCCTGCCGCGATCCCCGTTCCAATGCTGCGTGCACTGCCTGCTCTGTGTGACACATCTCCCAAGCTTGTTGCCATGCCCAGATGCAGAGGTGTCTGCAATGTAAGTGGTGTGTCAGCACATGTTCTTTGTCCTTGAGACTAACGTAAGCTGCTTATATTAAGCCTATGTCTGTCTCCTTGCTTCGTCAAACGGCTATGAGCTTGTTACAGGCAGGGCACAATCAGATTCCAGTTTTATTGTTCATACTAGGAATATGTACTGCTCACCTGGAAATAAACTCCCTCCACCTTTCCAACTTCTGATAACCTCTCTCAGCATGAGAAATTAGTATTTCACTCGTCTAGGTGAAAGTAAGTGTCAGCAGTAAAAATGCTTCTAGCTGTTCTCACCGTTGCTGGTACCACTCCGGATACATTTTCTTCAAAGACAGGTGCATGTTGGTACAGTCAGGATCAGCACGTATCTGCTACCATGTCTGTAAGATCACTGTTTTCTAAATCAGTGAGAGTGACCAAAAATACATGTCAGCATTTTATTAGAACAATAAAAACACTTAAGTGAACTGAACAACTTGTGCCCACTAAAAGAATGAAGTACCATGTGCCTATATATGAGAAGGTCTGAGAAAAGTTTCGTGCACGGGCCAAAAATCTGATTAAATCACATGCTAGAAAATACTCAGGAAGCTGAAAGCCATATCTATGATCATTCCTCATTGGTAAAAGCAAGCTATGACTGATTACATTCCGTCCTGATTGTGCTGACAGTCCATTTCTGGAGGGAAGCCTTCCTCCCACTTGGCATCCTGCTGTCCTCCATCTCTGTAATTACTTGCCTGAATGCAGCAGACCTGCCTAACTACCGCTTGGCATAGCATCCCATAGTGCTCAGCAGCTTACCAAGAAGCTAGGGATAAAACAACCTCTAACACATTTGCCCAGACTGTTTTCTTACTTTTTAGGTTTCAGCCTAAAAACAGAGGAGAAACACAGTTGGGTTTATAGACAGTATTATGTACTCCTTGGGGTTTTAACCATCTTAGTTATTTAGAAGTTCTCTGATGTTGTAGTATACGAGAGCATCACAAACTTTGACTTCCATATCTGCACCGTACCAGAGATGAGGGAATTCTTACCATTGGAATTTAATTGATGAAGTTCATGCTGTCAGGGTTATGCTTGTATCTGTTCAAGGGCGGCTATTTCTTGTAAATGGGATGTCTTTGCAAGCTGTTGTTGCTGTTGTCATGAGAGCTCATAAAACTGACTGGCAGGCAGAGCTCAGCCTCTTTGAACTATTGCTTGCTGGAGCCTTCCCACCTTCTATTTCTGTCTCTTCTTGCGCCTGCTGTAGTCTGCTTTCCATTTCCTGCTATATCAGGAATCCTGATATGGAATACCATGTACACAGTGTTCACCTTAGTTTTATTTTAACCTGTTTTTCTGTAGAATTGTGCTATATATGTTCATATTGCCTGCCTGGACATATAAGGATTCAGGTCTATGACCTCTGTGCTAAAATATTTTTAACTTGTTGATCCGTTTGTCATTTGGGTCCTTATGCACACTGCAGTTCAGGAAAGGCTGAGCCACCAAAGGCAGGCAACCAACAGACAGAAAGGAATGAAGATTAAATGCAGTAGTGTTAAAACACATGGTACTGTTTATTTAAATGTGTCTGTTAGGAGAAATTGTTGCAAATGAAGTTCTTAAATATAAACAGTGTGAGACAACCCCAGTCTCTCTATGTCATTCATGATTTACAATATCATTGTAACAATTATAGCAGTGGCTTGCTGAGAGCAGCACAGAAGTAAGAATGAGTTGAAGTTAAATAAGTAAGGTTCAGGTCACAGAGCTCTTAGACTGAAGGGAAATAGTACACCAGCTTGGTTTTCAGGTGAGAGAAACCAGTTAGGAATTTTTTCCCAAAGTTCTGTTGGTAGGTGAAAAAGATCAGTTAATTCTCCAGCAAACCTGGCTCATAAAGTTATAGGTAATGAAAATGAGAAAGGAAAAGAAGCCTTGCAGGCTGAATGTTTGTTTTGTTAGTGGTGTTTTTTAGTATTCTAATACCATTAACTGGAATGTAGTCAAAATGGATGGTTAGATTAAAGTACCAAGATCTTGCTCTGCAATACTTATCCTTTTAGTAGCTGTGCTGGTTTGGACTAAAATAAACCTTCTTTCTTATGACTCAGAGACAAACAGAGTGTTGGGTAACAACTTAGGGGAGACATCTGGCAGGTTGGAAGCGAGGATTGCTACCGTGTGCTTTCTTTTACTTTAGACTTTTTAAAGCATGGAGGTCACCCCTTGACTGCAGCACCCTGTCATTGTCTTTGAGGATTGTGTGGTCTCGTGGACTAGACAGCTGCGAAGCGCACCAAAGTAAGCTGTCTAACTCCTTCTGCCACCTGGGATCTTGGTGCAGAAGACAGGTTATAAAACACTGAGTTACAAACCTTGCTGTGGAGAAGTGGGAAATGGAAGCTAATTGCATTTACATGCAGGTAATGTGTTCTCTGAGATGAGATTCACACCGTCTGACAAACACCCCCAGAGCATGTGCACTCGCATCACTTCCCTGCTCATTTAATTATAATCCTCACCCCACGTTCTGAGAAATAAATTGATCTTGCATTTTTATCAGGATTGAGATATATTTGGTTTGATCAATTCAAATTAATCTTTTGAATTCCCAATGAGTAAAATCTTATGTATGCCTTAAACATTGTAAAATGTCATCTCCTCTATAGAACAAAGAGCAGAGTGAGACTCTTGTCTGAGCTGCACAACGGTTCTCAGTACCTCTGCTCATACAGAATGATTCAGTGCTTTATTCATGTTTTTCCAGGGACTTCTGTAAAATACTTATTGATGATAATCGTTGTACATATACATTGCATTTTATCTACAAACTCAAGAGTGTTAGGAAAAATTGATTACGTGCCACGACTTATTAGAAATAAAACCAACCCCAATGTCTATCGTAGTTCACTTACCCTTCATTTGCACTAGGAAGATCAAACTTTGAAATGCCCTTTGGATGATATTTATCAGAGTTTATTGAAGAGAAAATACACTTGAAAAAAAACCCCAACCAGTTCACTTCCATTGCTTCATTTTTTGTCCGTGATTCATTTCTTAGACTTTTAGATGTTTCATTTGATTTTCATTCCAAATGTGTACTGGTTTTGATTATTAATAACACATTTATTGGTGTGTTGTGGGGAGGCCCTACTCAAACCTGGGGTCTCTGTGTGCTGGATGATATGCCAAACACAGATTACAGTACATGGTCTGGAGAATTTTCCTGTTAACTGGTAGATGTGATCATGCAAGGTACCTCCTGAAAACCAGTGAGAAAACCAGATGTGTGTAATTTTCGGTGAGACTGGGTCACACCACATGGTGCAGAAGGTACCTCTAGGTACCATGCCTACTATAGAAATAATGTCAGCTGCATTAGTTAGAAAATATGGTTCTGTCTTGCTGTAAATAACACGGATTTATTCATGACCATTTGAAGTGTGACTTTCTACCATTAAAGAGAAAATCCTAAAAGTCCAATTTGTCCTGATTTCTTTTTAGTGTATTTCAGTTCAATTTTACAGCACTTAGGGAAGTGTATAATGGCTAAAGAAAAACTCAGAATATTTAAAATATTTTCTGTTTATTGGTAACTGATCCACAATAACTGAATGCTCAAGGGCTGAAAAACAGATTGAAGACTGAAGCTTATTTTGCTAAACAGGCTTCATTTTTATCAGTGGTATTGATGAGATTCTGCAAATACATAGATCTGGACCATAAGTAGCTCTTTAATGTTATTCTTTGTCTGTTGTCTTTCTTACTATCTGAGCTTTTCTCGCTACCTAAACCTACTTTAAAATTTTGTAGGCGGTTATTTGCCATGCTCATGTACACATTGCTCGTTATACATCAACTGAGAGACCCTCAAAGAACAGACTGAAGTTGATATGCAAGCCACAGTAATTGACTTTCTGTAACCAGTGATGGCAGAGCACGACATGTGCGTTCTTGTGTGAAATAGGTGCTGTGGAAGCACAGCAGTGACAGAAATGCTCTTTCTGCCCTGGTTTTGCTCGTTCTTCAATCACCAGATCTTCACACAGAGACGAAGAGAGCCCTATGTTCTGGCAAGAGAGCTGAGGAAGGGAGGTGGGTAAAGGATTTTGTTTGCTGATAGCAGGAGAGAAGGAGGCTGCCCAGGGGCATCTGTCACGGGGGCTGCCATGTAATTGGGATCTGCTATGGATCTCTGCCTGTTCTGTGATGAAGAGAATTCCCTCTCAGCATGTACAGGGGAAAGCTGAAGGGCACAGAGCCACTGTGCTCTTTTGGGGAGTCTGGTGAGTTGAATGAGGTGAGATAGTTGTATCCAGCAGGAAAAGAGTGCAAACTATTCCTGTGAAAATGTTAAACAGGCCCTGGCCCAAGCACGTGGTAGAAAATACATGTGCATCAGGGGCCTTTGAAGAAGCAGAAGGGAAAGAAAGGGCATCAGATTCCATGGTAAATTGGGAGGTCTGGAGATAAGTGTCTCTCTGTAGAACAACCCGGCACCCTAAGAAAGGAAGACAAGGTTGGTGGTGATTTATGCCAGGAGATTAAACCTTACAGAATTAATGGCCTGTGAAGTCCGTGGGCTGACAATGCTGGCAGCCCATGGTCATTACATTTAGACAAACTTGCATTGGGAGGTACAATCAAGATCTCATACGTAAGCACACAAAATTAATTGTCTTGCCTGCGTGATCTTTATGTAGCTAACTTCTGCACATTCACAGGGAATATCTCTCACTCTGATCACCAAAGCATTTCCTAAAAGCAATGTTACCTTATTGTAAATCAAATTTCATTTGGATTAACCTTTAATTGGGTCCTTAAAAGGAGGTTGTTATGTGTACATAAGGGGGTTGTTTGTTGTTACTGATGCTACGGTGTCACTGATGGTCTTGGTGAGGATATAATCACTCGTCCTGTGGCTACGTTCCTCGGTAAATGCTCTTTGTAATTTGTCAGTACAGAGAAAGATGCCAAAACCAAACCACTGATGATGATGATGGTAATTGCTTGCCTTGGCTGTGTAAACCTGTACTGCTCATCTTTTCTACCATGCAGTACTTATCAAATGGTGCTTTTTTCCCCCATTTCTGTGTGCAGTGTGCACAATGTAAGATGTTTGTGGAATGAGCAGTTACTCAATACATTGATCTCTCCTCACAGTTCAGTGTGATACTATGCCTACTTTGCAGCACACTTCAACCTAAATGCAGAGTTGGTAACTTCCTAAAGCCCTTTCTGTGGCATCTGAGTCCTTCACAAACACTAATGAATTTTCGAAAAGCAGTTGCTATATCCACCCTGTAGATTACGATGTGAGGCACAGAATTATTCAGATGGAGCATCTGCTTGGTGTGGGGTCTTAGTTGGGTACCCAGGCCCTTGTGGGCACTGGGCAGCACTGTGGCACCTGCCGTGCTCAGGGCACGTGTCCTGTTCCATTCAGTTGCACCTGTGAGCCTGCCCTCCTGCAAACTTGGCACCAGGATTTTGAGTCAAGCACTCAGAACATGAAGAGCAAACAGCTAACCACAACTTATGAAAAATTGAGGTAATAACTTATTATTACACTGTTATTCTTTAGCAGAGGCAAGGTTGGATTCCCAGGAGAGCACTTAGCTAGGAGACAGTAATTTTTCTTCCTAAAATTTCCTGCCTCATGCCATCTGTGCCTTCCAAGTTCTGCAGCATGCTGACCAAAGATCAACATATGGACTTTTTTTTAAAAATGTACATCCCTGATTTATACCCAGAATAGCTTCATCCAATACATCATCTGTTTAGACCCTGCTATGACCCAGTTGGATCTGGATGTCATAAAATGCAGTTACTGATGTTAAAAATAGTTTTCCACTGAAACCTAGATACAGCTTTTGATTACACAGCATCAGCTGAATTTGTAGCACTGACTGGAATTTGTCTATGTGCTTAACATGTGGATCAAATAACTGACTGATTGGGAAGTTCATGCTAGAAAGATGATAGTAGATGGTCAGTGGGAGGTACAAGAACTGATGACATGCATATAAAGCCTGTTCATAGAATCATAGAATGAATTAGGTTGGAAAAGACCTTTAAGATCATTGAGGCCAACTATTAACTCGGCACTGCCAAGTTCACTATAAACCATGTTCCTAAGCACCACATCTAGACATCTTTTAAATCCCTCTAGGGATGGTGACTCCACCACTGCCTTGGGCAGCCTGTTCCAATGCTGGATGACCATTTCAGTGAAGAAATTCAGACACAGAATCACACAGAGATTCACTTAAGTTGGAAAAGACATTGGAGATGATGGACTCCAACCTTTGACTGATCTCTGCTCTGTCAACTAGACCAGAGCAGTAAGTGACACATGCAGTCATTTCTTGAACACTTCCAGGGATGGTGACTCCATCACCTTCCTGGGCAGTAGGGCATTCCAATGCTTAGCAACCCTCTCTGGGAAGAAATTTTTCCTGAAATATCGTGATCTATAAGGGATCCACACAGATTATCTAAGCCCAAGTCCTGGCCCTGCACAGAACAACCCTGAGAATCACACCATATGCCTGAGAATGTTGTCCAAATGCTTCTTGAGCTCTGGCAGTCTTGAGGCTGTGACCACTTCCTTGGTTCTTTGTACTTAAGTTGAACTGGTAAGCCTCCTGAGAAGCTGCTTGATCAACAGTGGACAAACAAATCTTATAACGTTATTACTGTCCTTGTTCTACTGTCTCAGCAAAGAAACCTGGATGATGAACCTGTTATCAAGTAGTGTCTGGACCAGACTGAGTGAGTCTGGTTTCTGAAAGAGGTAGGGCTAGAAACAAATTGAAGCAATCAATCATTGTCAGTGAAAGAGAAATGCTAACAGTATCTTCAGATGCTGGAAGTTTTTGGAGTGCGAAGTAAGAGCAACAGGCAGAGTAGCCAGTGGTCAGAGGGGGAGGCAACCTTGAAAGAAGTAGTCATCATGATGGAGATCTAAGCTCCCTAAAGAGAGCTGAGCATGGTAATGGACTGCTCTGAATCAGCAAAATTTTCCTAGTGTCAAATCTAAATATTCCTTACTGCAATTTAAGTTCACTACTTTTTTTTCTGTCAACCGCAGACACGGGAAACAGGTTATTCTCTTAGTCTTTTCAATTACTTTTATTCTACAAGTCTGGAAGACAGTCACCTTCTCCCCTCCTTCTGTACTTACACTAAATAATTCAAACTTCTTCAGCTTTTCCCTGTGGATATGTTGTGGTTCTTGGTTGTTCTTCTTACACTTCTTTGTTGTCTTTGTGATTAGTTCGCAACTTTCTTGAAGTCCAGGTCCCAAACTAGATGCTGGATTGCAGTACAGGTTATACCAGTAGCATGTGCTGTAGGGGGCTCCTGCAAATGCTTCACAGATGATGCTTTTGTGTATATCTCCCAACACTTTATCTTCTTGTATTTTGTGTAATCAGTTATCCTGGGTGCAGAATATTCTGTCCTTTCATTACACAAACCTCCTGTTCTTTCTCCGCTTTGCATTACCCTACAACTGTGCCATTCATGTTTATCTAAGGAAGGACAAATTTTCTGAGACTTCTTTTCCTCTTGGTCATATTTGCCTTAGGACCCGTGAGTGCACTGATTTTCATTGAAAGCAGACTTCATGGTTTTTATTTTGTTATTCTTCCTCATCCCTTTCATGAAAGTGAGGAACACTTACTTCCTAGCCTCAGCTACCTTTTCTCTACATTCTCAACAAGTTTCTCTCTACTGCTTGCAATCAAATGGAAAGTGAACTCTCTTCTACTTGCATTCAGTATAAACACATCACTAAACATCTAAGAGTTTTCTGGACAATCTGTTCTGTATTTTTTTTTCCTTAATAAATATGCAGATGTTAAATCTCTGTAGTTTACAAATCTGTACCTTTGACTGATTCTGCTAGCTAGTCTCAAAAAGCCTTGCCTGCATCATCTGTCCTGTTTAGTGTCTCTGTGACACCACCCTTGTGCATTTCTTTCTTTGTCATTATGCGTGTGTTAATATTACATTAACATGGATTATTCCTCTCAGTTGTGCAACTTCAGTAGTAACTGCTTTATGTATTTAAGATTCCCAGTATTTCTTGTTTATTTTCCGTGTTTCTTGCGTTAATAAACAAATATCTGAGATGTTCAGGAAATTGACTCACTGCCCTTCACAGCTTTCTTATGATCCCTGTGAATACAAAGCAAAGATACTGATCCCCACTTCTTGACAAGGTAGACTGAACATCTATCCAGTAATTTGTAGAACAGTGTTTCAGAGAACCCAAGCTTTTCTGCTGCTACAGTTTATGCAGACAAATGCTTATTTTCAAGATGTCTTTCTCACTGTCTTGCTCTTAAATCACAACTGGAAGAATAAAACAGAGTTCAAGGTGACTCCCCTGCTGCCTCACTGTCGTTCTTCGCACCTTGCAGTTACTACCTGTCCCTTCAGTCTCTCTTCTAGCAGTGTCCTTGGCACTCACGTGGATGAAGAGCATGAGGAAATAATCACTAAACTGGTGGGGCTTCCTCCTCTCATTCCAGGAATGTGAATGCATGGTTCTTGGAACAGCAGTACAGAGTACTGTGGGGGTCTGCCCAGTTTAGGAAGGGTTGATGCCACTTTTTGTCTCCTCCATGGAGGTTATGTGTCTTCTGGAGAATATGGTTTTCCTTCTTTCATATTCAATGCTAAATCATTGTTTGTTACCTGGACCCTGGCTCCTCGACTTCAAAAGAAGATGCCTTCTTGCAAGAGTGCCTTCTTCACCCTCAGCAGCTGATGCTTCTATAGACTACTTCAGCTTGCCAGCTTCCTGTTCTGCATCCTGATATAAAGGGTTTGAGAAGCAGAGTAAGTTAATTAGAAGCTCCTGTCCTGAGGTTTTCTCACACTATGCATGAAGAACCAAGTCCTGGAAAGAAAGAAGCTATGAAGCATTGACTGAAGATATTTTCCTTTTTCAGACTGAGAGGTGTGTAAGAGAACAGTGTTGGCTGTTTCACAGGTGGGACTGACCTGTTTTTCCTCTTGACAGTAGTAGTGCTGATGGTGCCAGGGGGATTTGCAATTCCACACCAAGCCACAAAGCATTTCAGAGATAAATGAAATGTTATTGACAGGTTTCAGTTAAGAAGTAACAGTTAATGAAAACCTATGACTCCTACTGTGAGGTCTGAGATAACATCAAGAGTGTTAGCAGTGTCCTGTTAGGAGAGAAAAAGTGCATGGAAAATCACACAAATACTGACATTAAGATTCTGATGATTCTTTTGAATATGAAGGTAAGATGAGGAGGTCCTGTATGAACATAGTGGGATCCTATTATATTCCTGGGATAACTGCTGAAGATGAGGGACTGTATCCCCAGAACATCGCAACCAAGGATTAGAATTTGCTGTACCCACCCACAATATATATGGAATGAGTAGTACTCATATATCTCATGAAAAGCTTTAAGCTAACAGAAGGAGTTACAGCAATTGCCTGAATGAGATGATTGCTTTGGAAGCCCCTTTTAAATAGAAGTAGGTTTAAGCTGTGTCAGATGTAGTTCTGTGTTGACTGATGATGCAAGGGTTTTTGGATGCAGAGTGTAGGTGCAGATGCTAACAGATAAAGTGAGCCCTGAATGCAGTAAACTGAAATTGATAGCACATCACAGTGATTTAAATTAATAATGTGCTGAAAGACTGGTTTTGCTTACGTTTCAAGATTTTGACTCTGCCTCCCTTTTTACCTTTGAAGTTAATATTCACTGCAGAGTGATCTTTGTTTTCTCCCAAGCACTTTCATCCTCTGCCTCAGGCCATCCCATGTACATGGGAGGAGATCTGTGTGAAAGGTTTTTTAAAATCCCTCCTTAAAGTTAATTTCTGCTATGAATCTTATAAGCAATGATAAGCTGTTACTGTTTGCTGTGCTGCATGTGGTGTTCACTTCATTACTCACCATTTTTCCTACCACATGTACATTTATTTTTGGCTCCAGCTCTGCCCTTTCAAAATAAAGGGGCCTAATGTGCCAGAAGGTATTACCTTGGTAAGACCAGTTCTGCTTCTGTAGACCTTTGCAGCTGTCTGAGGATGTTGAAGTATAATCTGGCTGTGAAAATGGTATTTTAGGGTAAAGATAGGCCTCTGAGGCTTTGTTGGGACAGTGAGTCCACCAATTCCTTTCATGATACCAGAAGAAAAAAATTAATTAATGTCAGATCCTGATAATTTTTCCCCTTGGTGTCTGATTCTCCTCCTACTTCACTTTCTAAAGAATTGCTTTATTTGACCTGTTTAGACTCTAGCATAGCTCCCACAGTAGTTTGTATGTTGCTATATGGATAGCATCCAGCCTTGTGGCATAACATCTACTGGCAATCCACATCCTGCTGGATTACACCTGTGCTCTGGAGAGACCAATCCAGGATTAGGCACGGTGAGCAAGTCTTTTCTTAGAGCAATGGAACTAATGCAGCCAAGCTGTTACATCACAGCTTGGGGATATTAACCTAATTCCAAGAGTAGTACAGATACTTAGCAAGGTGTTGGGCATTTCTTTGCTGCACACCAGAGATGTGCCCTTAGATTCCTACAGGTAGTATTCACTTTCAGTCTGTAAGTCTCTGCAAGCAAACTGTGGAGGTAAAATGTGTGTTGCAGGTAGAAGACAAAAATGTCAAAGACCACAAACTGAAATGGATGACCTGGCTCTGGACTGGACCCAGGATTACAGTATCCTCCAGAGCTGAACATGGCTATTGCTTTGTGATGCCTACCCTCAACAGAAGAAAAAGCCAGAAGATTATGTGTTCTTGAGACCTGATGAAAAAAAATACAGTACCCCTGGTGACTTTAAAAGTAGGCACAGTACATTTATGCAAATTGGTTGAATGGGGGTACTGACTGGCTTGTTTTTGCAAGCCTCCAGCTGATAACAATCAGCTATTGGGATAATTTTTGTATTGTCTTGTCCAAAATTCAGTGTGTTGAACAATCATACCATGGCTTGTCTCCTCCCTCTGTCTGGGTTGGCCCAATGCCACTGTCCTCAGTTGTACAGTGCCAGTTTATACCAGCTGGGACTCCCAGCTATGATTTGCTTATTCATCAGGTTCCAAGGGGAAAATATAAATAGTGCTTAGCTCTCTTACTGCTCTCTGTAAAAAAAACCCGAAAACAAACCAAACAAAAAAAAACCCCAACAAAACAAAACGAAACCCAAAAAGAACAAAAAATCCCCCAAAACCCACAAAAAACCAAAACCAAAAGTCTCATCTACATTTAAACAGAAGAGGAAAGCTAAATACTGTTCAAGGCAAAGTACTGAAATTTTGGTGTCTCAAGGATAAGGGCAAAAAGCTGATACTGTCCCACTAAAATTGATAGAAACACTATCACTGACTGGTGGATGTAGGATAAATCTTCAAACTGTCATAAAGGCCCTTTAGGAAAGTCCAATAGCTTTCAGAGGAATTCAGCATTTCATTACTTCTACCAATGTTAGCAATATATTGATGATTTTTGTGATTGCAGATAAAGGCAGCAGCCAGTTTGGGTCTTTACCACATACAGATATATTTGCTGGAAGAACTTGCAAAATGCTCAGCTTTTCTCAAAGCAGTTGCTTTGTACTGAATGTGAAGCAGAAAGCAGCATCCTCCTTGTTGTCCCTGCACTTCCCAGGAAGCCGCTTTCGGTGTCTGGTGGGTCAGACTGCCTGTCACCCCCCAGCACACCCAGGAGCAGCCAGTCATACAGCACTGTACCCTTCAGAGGCTCAGACTTTCCGCTGGGACTTTGCTGGCATTTAGCTGTGCCAGAATTGTGGGAGAAATCTTAACCTAGTCATGTTAAGTAATCCCTGTATTCCATCTCTTACACCATTGACTATTGTTTGAGTTTACAGAAAAAAAATGTTGTATACTGCATACTGCAGCCAAAAGCACAGCAGAGAATATCTTTTGTCCGGGGTTTCAAGCAAGTTTTAAGTTGTTTTTCTTGCTACTTAGTTAAGTGGATAAAAATCTTATCCTTCAGAAGAACGGAACCAGAGCGAAGTCGTTGTACACCCAACCAGCCGTAGGTAACTGAGCCTGCTTGGTGTTGCACAATGAATTAGTGCCATCTACAGTGTGAAGTGGGTCTTGAAGATGGAAAGCTGTCAGAGGTTTAAACTACACATAAAGCAGAACATTATGCACAAAAAATTACCTTACCATTTAAAAACAAATAAAGACATGATAAAAAGCCAGAAGAAATTAAATTAAAAGCTTGGTATGTATTAAAATAGCAATAGAAAATTTAACATTGTTTAATAAAAGTTTTGCTTTTGAATATTCTTGATTCCAACATAGATTGACTTATTTATGTTAAAGATTTTTTTTTCTCAGCTCGTTTATTTTTGCTATTGTTGATCTAACTGAGCTTGAAGTAAATGACAAAATGTCACCTGGTGCCCTTTCTAATAAGCTTTATGCAATAGCATGTCAAACCTGCTCTGGGTCCTCTGGTGTCATTGGTATTACTTACCTAGACTTCAGGAGGAGAGAATCTGAACTCAGTTAAGTAAACTCCATATTAGGTAGTTTTCCTTGTTAATGCAGTTAATCAAAACCTCAGAGCATGTTGCCCTTTTGAAGTGCTGTGCCCTTGACCAAGGCACATGAACATTTGATTGGGCTTTACCTATTCACCTAGGAAGTTGTCTCCATTATGTCTTATGTTCTCTGTTCAGGCAGTAAATCAAAAGGAGGGAATTTATGATGATAAACTGAATGATTCACTTCTTTCTCCCCATGTACAGTGTCACAGCAAGAGGGTTGAACCTGATTGCTGTTCAACCTTTACATGCCATAAATACAATTTGGGATGGAGAATGAGTTTCTGACAACTGGATGTGGAGTTATCCTAAACTCTTACACCAACTGGCAATCAGGCTCTGAAAGCAAGAGCAGCTTCCCAATTTCTGCAGCACCTCAGTGCCTAAGTGGAACTTCTAACAATGATCTCTGAGAGACACCAACAGAGAGTGACTTCTCCACTACTGATATTTCTAAAATTAAATGGATTTGAGAACAGGAACTGAGGAAGCAGGCTCTGATCTCAAGGTCCCTCACAACCTTCCTCACTGCTCCCCTCTCTCTCCTTTCCTCTTTGCTTGCATTTCTCCTCAGTATTTATATGTCTTTGCACTTAGAGCCATTGTTTTCTTATGTCAGTGATATTATGTCTATTGTACTTAGGGTAATACATGAAAAATTGAAGAACGTATTTTCTCCTTTTTTATGCACACCGTGCAGAGCAGGCTTATTAAATGTTGAAGCAATACTTGCAGTAATATAATGTACCAGCCATTCTTTCTAGGAAATTCATAAGTATTTAGGAATACCCATTCTCATTGATTAGTATGGATATTGATAGATCCATGCAGAGAGCCAACACCAATAGTGAAAACCTTATTTGATTTTCTGAGCCTGGGAGCAGTCAGGCATCAGTTCATCGCATGAAATGTCACTACTTAACCAAGTTGTCTTTGTTAGGAGCACAGCCACTCTTAAAGTCAGTAGAGGAAGAAGGCCATCTGCATGGTAGATTCAGATTTTAGGTGCACATTGGTAGAAAGGGAAGATCTATACAATTGAAGAAATCAAAAACAATGATAGAAAGAATTTATGGTGTCCATGCTCCTAACTTAGATACCTCAACAAAGTCTGGGCAATGAATTCACTGGAGACAGCAGCTGAGAGGAAGGAGACTATTAATACATTTTTTTCCTTTAGAATCAAAACAGCTGTAGAATTATGAACAAGAAGTCTGTTATGTCTGTGTTCAGGACACAAGGATTTATCAGCTGTTTTTCTTTGAAGAAGGATTATGTTGAAGAAATGCCTGCTTTCAATTTTTCTTCTGCTCAGAAGCAACCTGTGAAATATCAAATACTCAGTAGATGCTCAAGGCAAAATGCTATCTATAATTAGCTTGTAAATGGTTTGTTTATTCAAAACGCAGTGATGACTTCAGCTGCTTGGGCAACGCTCTTGAGCAATATTTATTTCAGATTATTAACAAGCAGCATCTGATCCCAGCATTTGGTTCTTCTCTCTGATACATTCTAGAAATACAGGAGAAACTTCATTCAAGGGAATGAGCTTTCCCTCTTCGAAATGGGAGGGGGGCTGAGCTCTGCGGTCCCCAGGTGGCAGTGTGCGCCCTGGAGAGACACAAACGCCCAGGTCGCTGCTCGGGGACACCCAGCTTATCCTGCGTGGGGGATGGATTCACTTTGGCCAAGTCTCATTGTTGCATTAAAAAAAAACCAATCCACTTCCATCCTTTTCTTCCAAAAGTGCTTCCCGTGCAGCTTAAACAAGTGTTCTACTAAGGTTCAGAAAGAAAAGGTCATGAATTTATATTATAACACATCTAGATTGTGTCTATTGCAAAGCGTGGTGTTCTGTATCTAAAGAAGCAGCTCACGGTAGACTCACCACCAAATCCTCTGTATTCTACTATAATTATTATTGAGTTGCAATTTATGGAAAAAAATACTACTGATATCAGGCACATTTATAAATGTCAAATGTATTTAATTTTATTGAAGGCAGTTTTTAAAAATGTGTACAAGTAGTGGAAATAGAATTTCTTTTCTTCCAAATATGAAAATTATGGAGGGCAAGTTAGAATGTTAGAAATTTCTCATTGAAAGAAAATAAACCTCAGCTTTCAAAAAACCTCAAGGTAATTACAGTTACTTCATTTTCAAAATAGATTCTTACATTTCACCATAGTTCTACAGGTTAAAAATCACCATCAGTACAATTGTCCTAAATTTATATTGCTGTAAGACTGCTGTTTTGAATTCCTCTGTATCTTGATGCATCTTTAATCTTTTATAACACTGACAGTTCAGAAACTTGTTCATTCCTAGTGAAATGTTTTCTTCTGTGAAAAAGCAAAGACAGTCACAAATAGTCTTTCAAAGATAACATCAAGGATTTATTTGTAGGAGTAGTATTGTGGACAGACCAGGAAAAAAAACCCACAAAAACCCCAATGGTTAAAAATTCTCTCTCCAATAATGTCATTGGAATAATTTTATCAGGACTGTGGATCTGAAGATTAGTGATAATGAGCGATAATTTTCAGAGAAGTTTCAACGTGTGTTTAGTTCTGTGTGTTCTATTCCCTTTAAAATAAAGATTTCAATGTTTCTGTCCAGGGAGGGTTAACAGTTCTCTATGCAGGAGGCTTGGTTCCCTCAGATGATATTCTGAAATCAAGTACCATGGAAAATATGACCCAGCATTAACTTTCTGCACACTCCACTCAGCTTTTTAAATAAAATAAACAAGTAGCCTTACGCAGAAATCAAACAGCTGAAACAGCCTTACACTGCTATCTACAGTCTTCCTCCAGGAGCAGATGAGGGACAAAAGGAGCTACAAAATCAGGGGGTCGGTGCTGTCTCTGTATGTTAATAGAAAGTGCTTTGTTCTGGCACTAATGGGAACGTTATTACCTGGATCACTTTACCAGTGGCTGGAGAACCTGCCCTAGAACCTGCCCTGTCAGCTAAGGTGCGAGGAAATGGCATTAGCTAATGAAATAGAACAACGGACCTCAGCAATTCAAAATCAAATTATTCCAGTGACAGCAGTCTAAAGAGCAAATACTCTTAAAAGCAGGGCTCTGAAAGAGTTAAGGAGCGAGGAACTACCCTGTGGGATCAGATGTGTTGGGAAAAATACAGCACGTATTTTTATGGTAGCCAAGAAGAAGAAAGCTGCTGGATAAACTGTGCCAGGAGAGCTGTGCAGTCCTCCTGCCATTCTGAAGGGACCAATAAAAAACCTAGGAACAGCAAAAAGCTTTTCAAATCTAAACTTAATGTGAGAAAACTCCTAGTGTTCACAAGTGGTGTATAAGTCCTGTCTGGAGGGTTGGCAATGCGAGTATGGAGGAGGCTGGAGCAGGCTGAGCATCCCCAGGCACTGAATGAGACAGACTGAGTGAGGAACAAATGGGCCAGTGCTGAGCCAAGAACAGCTGAGCCTTTTGAGGGATGCTTTGACAAATATTGTTCCCTGCCATGTGAAAATAGCAGTGGTCTGGCTGTCAATGCCAGGGTGCAGCACCGTTCTGAGCAGAGGGCTAGGGTAATGGAGAAGAGTGGTTTGGATTTACAGCTCAGTTAGTGGAAGGTGTGTGAACCAAATACATGCAGGTAACACCAAGATGAACACAAGCCAGAGCTGAAGTGCAAAAAATAGATTTATTCCAAAAACAAACGGAGGCACATATGCTGCTAAGCTCATTTTAGCAAGGGCAAAATGTGGCTAGGCCTGAGTCCTGTGTTACAGGAAAAAAGGGATCTTGGGCATGCACAAATCTTCCCCAGGCTGTGTTTTACAATCTCTGAACTTCTTATCTCCTTTCCCTCTTACGAAAAGGCCTCCAGCCTGTCTGAGGAATGCTGTTATGTTTGTTAACAACACTTTGCTATCTGGGTGAGAAAGCTCCTCCATAGCAGACAGAAAACAACCCAAAGTGAACACAAATACATGAATTTTCTCATACTGAGAGAAATATCTCCCAGGTGCAAGGTTGGTCTGTGAGTGAAAACAATTCTAGAAACAACTTATTTTTCTCTCTCCTTGCCAATCTTCCATTTTTAACCCTTACATCCCCGCAGAATATTTGATAGAAAAATAAGATTATATGTCATTTTCTACTGAAAGTTCAGAAAGCTGAAAAATAAGTGCCAAACATGGCAAGATTAATTGGAAGCACTGTTGCTATTGTAGGACAGTGTTTGATTTCATTTTAATACAGGAATTAATGCTAGAGTAGTCTGAGCAGGAGATAGAAAGGAGAATCTCAGTATAGATTTATGAAGTTTCCAATCCTCACAACTGTAGAGAAAAAGAAAGTCAATGTAGAGGGCATGAAACACAAAAGCAAATACCTGAAAACAAGTAGTAGAACTCAAACCTTATTATTTTAAAACATAATGTATCATATATCTAGGACAGTCTCTTGCTCTTAGAGGGTTTGTCAGGAAGTTTCGTTGCTTAGGGTTATCCACCGTGTGCTTAGCTGCTATTGCCTCAGCTGATGAATGTAAATCAATCTTTTGCTTTCTAGTTACTTTAGACACATCTTTCAGACGTATTTATTTCTGGATAAATTCTGTGTTTGTTACAGACAGGTAGGATATTTAGTGTTTGGGGAGAATTTACGGGAAAATAAAACTTCTTGTCTCATCCTCCATAAAATCGAGCAATTAAATTTACTGAGATAACAAAACCACAGCTCTGGCAAATAACATGCCGGGTATGTCTGTTTAAGCACTGATCCTCCACTGTTTGTTTATGTAGACTTCTAACTCTTTGCTCTTCACACCTTGCTAACATATTCTGCACATTGTCAAAAACCCTCAAGCTGAGGCTCTCCCCACCATCAATGTGTTGCA
This sequence comes from Callaeas wilsoni, assembly GCA_013398955.1. NCBI lineage: Eukaryota > Metazoa > Chordata > Aves > Passeriformes > Callaeidae > Callaeas > Callaeas wilsoni. The sequence continues at coordinate 12,758 of VWPU01001931.1, read as the reverse complement.
GGCTGTCTTGGAAGTGAGCTTCAAGGGTGTACTCTGACGAGAAGCCTAGAGAAAGATGCTATAGTTATCTGATTCAGGATTTGATAATTAAAGGCAGGAGAAAACACAGCACAAATTAATACAATTTATTTAGAAATGAGTAGGGAATCTAATAAATCACCTGTTTACTGCAGCTGAGTAAAAACCTTCACGTCTGCATATAACAGGCACAGAATTCATCTCTCAAAAATGTCCATACCGGAAATGGCACAGTCCATAGCTGAGGGGAGGATAATTTACTTCCCTGCCTCTCCACCTCTGAGTGCACAAGTAACACATTTTAAACAGATATGCACAGACTGTCAGATGTCTGATTGCTATGGCTGAAAGCTGACTAGCTATAAACCAGCTCCAGTTTGCAAGATGAGTTGCTTAATTAGCACGGTGCTGGGCTAACAGCTCCTAAGCTTGGGCTTAGTGCCACGGCACTGTAGCTCTCCAGCATCCACCCAGTTCTGCTTGCAGAGGAGTAGACATGTCCCTCTCTGTGCTGCCCAGCTACTTCTGTCCTTAAATAATCTCCTACCAGAAATGCCGATAACGTTTTTCTGCATTTGTCTGTTACCCTGTCAGACATTTTGCTTTGATGCTGAACCCAGGCAGGTGACTTGACATTTCCCTGCTGTGGACGGCTGCACTCCCAGCAGGGAAGCCTCGCAGCTTCACTGTACACATGGATTAATGATGGTTTGGGTAGGATGTGCAGGAAGGAGATATTGTCTGCAGTGGGAGCAGGGGAGTATTTTATTCAAGGTACTGGTCATTTATGGGTCAGTTTCTTGAATGACGGTAGTAAGTGAACTGCAAAAGGGAATTCCAGAGAGTATGTAATTGGGGTGCAAGCAATTTGTGTGGAGAGACATATGCATATAAACATAGGGGGAAAAAGACTTAAAGTTCTGGTAGATGGAAGGACAGAGAGCTTTCTCCATTTTGCTCACAGCACCAGCAGCAGAGACAGACTCCTCCCAGCGCCTGGGCTCAGCAGCATAACCCAATGAGCCCGTGGGAGGTGGCTGCAATCCCCAGGTGCTCCTCTCCCAGCAAGCGGGCACAAACACTCCTGCTGCTGCTGACCCAAGGACAGGTGTTGGTGCTTCTCGTACCCAGCTTAAAAACGAAGGGACTGGACTGTCAAGCAGTCTTCATTGAAGAGAATTCAGCATTCTGCAGGCTTTGAGCAACAGAAAATAACAAAGGACTGAGAAATTCCTGGCAGTAGTAATCACTCGTTAGTCGGGATATCCCAGCCGTGCTCTCCCCTCACTGTGCTAAAATCATGGGCCCTGTAAGGTATTGTGGATGCCGACTCCTCTGCTTCAGGTCTGCCCGTTGGGGCGGCCGCTGGATCCACAGCTCCCCACCTGAGGGCAAAGTGGGACTGATGGTGAGTTCTTTGAGCCTTCACTTTATTTTTTTCTTCCTCATGCAAGTCCATCGTCTTGGAAGAGCTTTCTCTTGCTGTTCTTTTTCATATAGAAAACATTTCTTTTCTTCATCCAAACTAGAAGCTAGCTCTCCCCAGGAACTCCCTCCACTCCTCGAAGAAGTTCATCTCCTCCCACTTCCTAGAAGGGGACTTTGTGCCTGAGAGGAAGAGAATGCTGTCACATTATGTCACAAAATCTGTTTCTGTGGGGTGCCTTTTATAAGCTTTGATTATAGTCCCCAGCACAAGTATTCCAGTATGTGATTATAGAAGACCAGCTAAATTTATTTAACTAAATTAAGCAGCAACTCTTTGCCCTATTGTATCAACTCCCAGTGTTAGTAAATACCCAAAGCTCTTTTATCCGAATAGTGGTAAGCTCTGCTACTGTAACTATTAAGCAAAAATACTGTTTCTATAAAGATTTTATTTATAAAAAATCAAGAAATAGGCGCAAAATGTACTGAATCTGTAGGAAAATAAGATATTTGCCTAATATCTTCTAGTGTGCCTTTTATTGTTTTAAATGTGTCTTGTATAAGCATGTCAAATATATTTAATTTTATTGAAGGCAGTTTTAAAAAATGTGTCCAAGTATTAGAAATAGAATGTATTTTCTTCCAAATATGAAAAGTATTATATTTTCTTCCACATATGAAAAAATGTGCATGGAATGGACTAAGATACTTTTCTTTCCAACTGACATAGATTGCTAGTGCTTTTAGTTCAAACATGTGAAATAATCCTCTGTGGATTATTTTTCCTTTAGAGTCTGTCACATCTCTGGAATTATAGCTGCAGAAGTTCAATAATACTACATAATTTGCTTGGCAATAGACAGCTTAGTCTGAGAGCATTTCAATTTGTTTAGTTTTATTTAACCTTATTTCTTTAATTTAGGAGACAATCATCGGATTCTCAGCATTTTCACTGGCAGTTCTTGGACCAGCTGGATGGTTCCTGTGCCACCTTTCAAGCTATAAAAAGAAAGAGAAAACATCCCTTCAAAATTAAGATCTAAAGGCTACTACAGACTGTAATACTCCAAACTTGGACTCTCTTGAAAGTCCTAGTTCACCCACTATCACCCATCCCATGGGCCAGGTCCCAGAAAGTTTTGCAGATACTGTAGAACTGGACTCAGATACACAATGGTGTAACAATACCATTGTCTGCTCTGCCATCACCTGCTGCACTGGACCTGTTTGAATCTGTCATCAGGTACTGTGAGGAATGGAAGACTGATGAGGAGGACTGTAAATACGCTCAAGTGACTTGCAGTTTGGCTGTTGAAAAACACATATATCATACTAATTGTTGTTTGACCTTGTGTTTTAGACAAGTAGAACATCTGTGTCTAGGAAACATAGGCCTGTGGTAGACTTACAGGCCTGTCAAACGTGCTTGAGAATCCTGCCCTCCTGTGGGCAAGATTAAAGCACAGTGGTAAATTATACTTGTGTGAATCCCTGAAATACAGGAAAAACCAGCAGGTTTGCTGATCCTCCACCATGGACCAAGCTTTGCAGTGCCTGTGTTCCCACTTGTGTGCCTCTCCTGTCCGCAGCTTTGGTGATCCCTGGTTGGTGAGGTAACAACAATGAGTTTACTCTTTGCATTTCATCCATGCTTTTGTCATTGTTCCTATGTCCTGTCTGCACCAGCTCATACAGGTACCATCAAAAGTTTAAAGTTCATAAATGGGAAAAAATACAGAAGAAAATTATTTTATAGTCATCTCAGACTAAAACTCTGAGAATTTAAGATGGTTTTCTTGAGAGTTTCTCTTTAATCCTTACATGTGTTCTTTTCATGTGTTCCCCCACCCAATTTACTCTTCCACCAGGATAAATGTTTTTCTGCAGGTCATGATTGTCAGGTACTTCAATTTATTTTCAGTTTTTAGATTAAGTTTTTTGACTTTTGAGAGGTTTTCTCATGATTGCTATTTGCAATTACTATGATAAATACTTCGACGTCTAGACTAAATTTGAGAAAAGTACAGTAAATAACACTTGTTATGCCAGGTTATGTGTGTAATAAAGGAATGTCTTCTAATGATTTCATGTCTGTCTCACAAGGAAATACAGCATATGAACCTTTCGTAATGCTTAAGGATTAGTTGTGATGCTTAAGTATTAGCAGAATATAATTTAAAATTCCATTAAGTCATTTGTAATATCTAATATCAAAATAGATTCTGAAAGTAGGGCTGTGAATGTGTGAAAGTGTATGTTCTTGCTGTACTTTTAAAGTATGATTTTCAAGTAAGCTGTCCGAGTTCCCTTCAGCCTTGTAACCATGACTGAAGTTTTCAGAGTGAGAATGGAGACATTCATCCTGAGTGTTTAAAGAAAGTCACACTGGTTTACTTTTTTCCAAGAAGTGATAGCTTTGTCACTTAGTTGAACAGTCTGATGTAAAAGCCCAGTTGTGTATGTGGAAAGTTTCCCACAGATTTGCATGAGTGTTGGATATGTGCCTGCATTCCTGGTATCCAGAGAAGAAGCAATGCCAGTAACTGAAAGGCACTTGGACAAGCAATCTGAAGCTTTGCTCCTGCACACTGTGAGTGCATCCTTTGGAATCATAAGGCTGTTTTGCAGAATCTTTTGTAAAAATCAGGTTTGAACATTTCAGTGTATCTGCTCATCCTGTATGTGATTTGATCACCCTTCTCTCACCTAGTAATACGTAAATAAATCAGTAAGATATTACATTTCAGTTGTACTTGTCCCCTTAAATGATGGCAATGAGGAATAAGATTGCCTGGCTATAATAGGTACTTGGGGGATGTGAGTAGAGCACTGAGAATTGTGTTGGATGAAATGTGGTAACAGATATATAGGGATGTTTATATTGAAGCAGTGATAATTTTTAGAAACTACTTACCTGAAGAGCTTCTTAAAATCTAAGTGTTTTTTGCAGACAGTTTTTTTTCAGATTTTCAGTCCACTTCAAGTATTTCTTCCTAAAAGTACTACTGATTACATTTTACAGGCATTTAAAAATGCTCCAGTCTTCATGTAGCCCTCTTTACTAATTGCAAATGGATTTTTAACCCTGGAGACTGGAAGCTCTGGGGAATGTGGTGCATAGAAAGCCAAGATGAAAGGGAAAGAAGCCAGTTCATCGCAGGCACCTTTATTACTGTTAGTGTGGTATGAATGAGCTTATACTCTTCATTAAGTGCAAGGCTGTTTATTTGTTAGTCTAAACCAGCCACAGTTCAGCTAGAACTGGGCTGATAAATGCAGCCAGTAGTGCTCAAGGCTCTGGTTCCAACAGCTGTTTTTTTCCTCAGGCTTCCTACAGCTCCCCAAGGTGTTTGGTCAAAATGTTTGGTGGGTTTTTCATTTCAGCAGCAATGACCCTACCTGCAGCCTGATGGGTACCACTTAGGGCTCCCTGAGTGATGCTGAGTTCTGTGTGTGGATATCAGTGGAGTCCCTTGCAAAGAAAGGCAAGAGACTCCCTCCTGTAATTCTACAGATTGGAAGCACCAAACATGAAATGCTTGCCCAAGATAAGGCAGCAGGGTAGCAGGAGGTGGAAACAGAGCTGGAGGATGGTTCCCTGCCATGCTTCTCATGGTATATCTACATCAATGGTTTGTATTTCTTGCAGATGGGCCAAAGCTGCTTTTAAGCTGACTATAGGTAGTAGCACAGATAACACATATATTCCTAAGGGTAAGTGGCTGAAGCCTGTTCTTCCATAGGAACACAAGTAGAAGGCGTTCCAGATAAGACAGAAGATCTTGTATTGAACTAAACTTTGTAACATTTACATGCTTTGTGATTATAGTTATGTGCTGCAGTGTACAATTAAGCTAAAATACGCACAGTTCTGAGTAAGTGGAAGTGTCTTTCAGCCACTCTGTTGTCTCTTAAGAATGGATGCTCTGGATGAGCTTACACTTAAAATAAGAGGCCCGGTAGTATTCAGCTTGTGGTCCATAAACACTCCGGGTCTGCAAAAAAAAAGTTGGGGAATATTATGCAATTGTCAGTAGGCCTGAATTTGCAAAAGATAAGAAAATTTGTAAGGATCTGCAGATGAGAAAAATACATTCCCAGGTAAAGTGCAGCAGCTTTCCTACAGACTGGCTCTGGAATGTCCCAGTTCCGTCAACTTAGTTTACTTTCTGTTTCCACAATGTTCCAGTCTCTGATAGTCCACCCTTCATTTCATCTTAGGTAGCTGGACTCCTGTGTGGAGCAAACTAATTTGGGGAATATACAGGAGAGACTAGACAGCTCACTGACTCCTAGGGAGGCAGCCTTCAAATGCAGGAGCAAGGTCAGTCAGTTTTAGTTGTTACTGAGCCAGGGTCTTGACCCTGGCCTGAGTCACAAACTTGGTACAGGTGTGGTAAAACACCACGGACCTCAACACCGTTGAGCGTTGCATGCTTTCTCCTCACTTTCTTGAGGAAAGTCTCACGCCTTCTTTTTCTCTCTGTAACTGTTTTTTCCCAGCAGAGACATTGTACAAACATTTTTACCTGAGTGTAGAAATACTAAAGCAAATATCTGGTTTTCTTGATTTCTCTGTTCATTTCTTTGCCTTTGGGCCATGATGCTGTGATAGGTTTAAGAAGGCAGTATTTTGACACGTGTCATTCTGATTCCTAAAGCATTACTACCTCTATGATGTGCTTTTATTTTAGCCATGTAGGTAGGTGGTATAGTCAATTCTGCACAAGTCTGATATTAAAGGTAAGAAAATAACCTCAGCCTTTTGCGGGGGAGATATAATTCAACCAGAGTGGTGCTAATTTCCACAAAATTGGCATGTTAGCTGTCACAAAGACTGTGCCTCTTAGAGCAGTATATCCAATCTCTGATTTTATAATAGTTTTAGTACATGCTTATCAAATTTGTGCTAATTCTTTATGCAGGTCACCATGTATTTCTCAAACTCCACTGCTATGGCAACAAATTAAGTATTTTGTTCACTTAGAGGCTAATGACATTACTCTAGAAGAGAAATTGAGGGCATTTATCAGATTTTTACAGTGACAGATGCTGACAAATGTAATAATAAAGCCAACATCCACAGACTTAGTTGATGTAATTATCAGAATAAGAGGAAAATTACAGTTTTTTAAGCACAATCAAATAACCACTGTATTTCTTAACGATGATTTGTTTTCCTGAAGTCTTAATTATTCTAAATTGGGGGAAAAAAGAACAAATATCAACATCACAATCTGGCTACTCTATTGGAAAGACAGGACAGAGCCCTTTACTGCTCCATCTCTCACTTTAAAGCAGCCCAAGCCAGTGATGACTGAAATGAATGTGTCACATGCCAGATGGCATAACTGATATGGGTCAGTGGCTTCAGCCAAGCTTCTGGTCACATCATGATCACTTCTGCCATTACTGCCAACTTGTTCTCTATTCTATTCTAACTCTCTACCCTATCCAAATTTCTATCCTACTATGCTCTACACCTTCCTTCTCAGAATAGTTACTTTCCTGCCCTCCCACAGGAGGAAGGTCAGGTTGATATTTTTTTTCTGTACATGATGTTGTGTGATAGTACCACTAAAGGAAGTTTTCCTTGCTTTTTAAGTCTCAGCACAGAGGCTAAAATTGGATATCTTCACCTCAGAAGAAATTATTTCCCTGCACAAGACTATACGAGCTGTCAGTAATACTGTGTTACTTTTGTGCAGACATGATTTCCTGTGAGCAAGAAGAGGTGCTTTCCCTGTTCACTGTCTTTTGGCTCATGCTGGTTGACCGAGGTGTCAGAGCCCTGAGGAATTGCTCCAGAAATCATCCTGTGTCAAGCAGGATACCTGCTGTAGCCTATCTGAGTTAAGCCTAACTGTTCAGTTTAATTCCAGATAGACTTTTTCCTCAAGCGATTATATATTTCACAATCATTCATGAGGATTAATACTTACATAGAGCAAAGATTTAGAGACAAATTTAATTTAATATGGTATAACTATTGCTATGAAATACACTCATCTGAGCCTGAGGGACTCCATCTGCTCTTTGGATCTGACAGGGAGGAGGTTGGTCCCTATGCAGGAGCTGTTCATGGGCTCCAGTTCCACACCAAGACCCTTTCGTTGGCATTAGTTTAGCGTTGTAAGTATCCAGAAAGCACCATGTGGGTTGAAAAATCCTGAGAGCCAGAGAAACTCGCCTTCTCCTGCTCCAGTTCACTCTGTGTTTGGCTTTTCTTACTGCAATTCCCCTTGCCTCCCTCCATGCCACAGCCTTCAATTCAGATAGGCTTGCAGTGATTAAAGCAAAAATTTGAGACATTTCAAACGTGTCCCCACCTCTACTGCAGTTTTTAATATCCCTATCACAATGCAGTTATTGATAATCTCCTGCCAAAAATGGTGAGGAAGTTTAAAAAAATTGAGGCATTGGCTTAAAATAAATGAAATTGGAAGTTAGCTGGTTTTGTTTTGTGTTTTGATGAAACTTACAAAGCACTTAAGTCCTTGCCTCTCATTCAGGCATTGAAATCCTCATTGGTTTCAAACATTGTTTATATTGCATTGGAGTCTTTGAACATCTCAAGCAAGAACTAACTTATATTTAAAATTCAAATAGAGACCCATGTAATTGCATGACTCAGGAAGCTGAGCCTTTAAGGAAAACACCATGAGACTGTTTTAAGAGTTGGTAACAGTGAACATGTCTGGATACAGTTGTGCAGATATATATCCCTGTAAACTGATACATTGATTTATTTTTATACATGCATAAATTCACTTCAATTTATGAACAGTTTAATAAATTTTCTGTACATGATTCAAGGTAGGAGGGCTTAGGATTTGTACTTTTCAGAAAGGATTACCTTTCTAAAAGTAGATTTGTTAATGCTTGGAGATTTAAAAAAAAAGGCACAACACTACATTTTGTGTCTTTTCAGAGCTGAATGCTTGAAAATGTAATTCAAAGTGACAACAGTCACATAAATAGTGTCTTCTGCTCTTGATTACTTCTTTTCTCCTTACAGGATATTTCATTAATTTATTCCAGAATTATGTTGTAACTACAATACACACTCTTAGCCAGGCAAAATTTAGTTTAAAACCAGCACAATTCACAGAAACAATATGCTCCATATCCCTTCCACACCTTATCTACCTTATCCTGAAAAAGCCACATTTCAAAACAACCAGACATACACAAGTCCATGGGACATGATGGGATGCAAATAAGTGCTGAGGGAGTCGGCCAATGACACTGTAAGACTGATTTTTCTTATCTTTAAAAAAGGCCAAAGCAACTGGGAGAGTCCTGAGAAACAGAAGAAAGCAAATGTCACTCCTATTTTCAAGAAGGACAAGCAGGAGTATCTGGGAAATTATAGGTCATTTATCTCCACCTTGATCCATGGGAAGATGACGGAGCATATAATCCCGTAAACCACTTCCAAACACATTAAGGACAGGAAGGTTATATGGAGCATTTGCTAAGGGAAAATCATGCCTGACCAACCTGATAGCCTTCGGCAACAAAATTACTACCTTGGTGTATGAGGAGAAAGCAGTGAAAATTTATCTTTGGCAAGACTTTCATCAATGACTCCCGTTACATTGGCAAGGACAAACTGATGAAATATGGACTAGGCGAGTTGACAGTGATGTGAATTGAAAAGTGGCCAAACAAATTGCCAGGCTCAAAGAGTTGTGACCAAGGGTAAAAAGTCCAGCTGGAAACCAGTCACCAGTGCTGCACTGCAGAGGTCAGCCCTGGGCCCCTGCTGTTTCATGTCTCTGCCAGTGACCCAGATGATGGGACACCCTCCGCAGATGATGCAAAACTGGGAGAAGCAGTTGATACACCAGCAGTTGATGGCTGTGCTGCCATTCAAATGTGTCTTGAGAGCTTAGAGACATGGGCCAACATGAGTCTTACGAAGTTCAACAGGTGGAAATCCAAGTCCTGCACATCAGAGGGAATAGCTAAGCACCAGTACAGGCAGGGGCGGAGCAGCTGAGAAGCAGCTCTGCGAAGAGCG
>VWPU01001930.1:20870-34984 GCA_013398955.1 Callaeas wilsoni | reverse complement strand
TTGGGCCAGTTTCAAACCACGACAAAAAATCATGTAAAGAATGAGGTTTTCTTAAAGCCAGAGTGTAACACTGTTACACTTTTTGGAAGGTTGGAATACACAGAATGCCATACTGCAATAGAATACGAGGGACAATGGCTACTGACTGTAAGAGGGTGGGTTTAGAGAAGATATGAAACACTGTGAGGGTGGTAAGACACTGAAACAGGTTGCCTAGTGAAACTGTGGATACCCCGTTCCTGGAAGTGTTCAGGGCCAGATTGGATGGGGCTTTGAGCAATCTGGTCTAATGGAAGGTGTCCCTGCCCATGGCGGGTGGGGGTGGAACTAAAGGATATTAAGTTTCCTTCCAATCCAGACAATTCTGTGGTTCTTTCAAATGCTGCAAGCCCAACTAAAATTTAGTGTTGACCCTCTACCCTTCTCTTCTAACACACAGGCAAAACTTCATAGGACAAATATCACCAAAACTGTGTCCTTAGAAAACTGTGCTGTTAACATAAGTACGTTTTTAAAGACATGCTTCAGTCAGTAATGAGAGGTTGCAGTGTGTCTCAGAACACAGAATAATTCTGTTTTAATTATATGAGGCAGTTCTTCATTACTGAGTGCTCAAAGAGAAAGGTAAAAGAAATTTCATGCTGTTATAATTAATGGGAATATAAAATTAAAAAACACTTACATAATCAGAAGCTTGATTTAATAGCAAGGGAAATATTTTGTTTATTAAAAAATTGAAAGACTGGCGTACCAGATATGAAGCAATGGTCATCTGTAAAGAATCAACATGTGAGGAGGAAATATGAATGAATATCCCTGTGTTTTTGATGTTCCTGTTAATTGTGCTTTTCCCTTTCCTTTTGCTTTTCCTTTCACTATATTACTTGCACTTTGTAGTCAGAAGGATCTGGTTCTGAATTACTTCAACAGCCAAGTCATAAATTACACTGAAGCTCTTGTGCAGTAGGGGACAACTCTCAGAAATTATGTCAAGTTTCTGTTCATTGCCTTCAGAATGTGACTGGAACAGTTTATGCAAATAGTGCTTTTAGTCAGTTGAAATATTGCTTTTACTAATGTGTTTTCCTGTTTCTGCAGATAAAGCATTGGCTGTTCATGTGCAAAGTGAACCACTCTGTCTGAATGTCCAACTTTTATAAAAAAGAGTATTAGTCCTTCAGATTGCAAAGTACAAATTGCTCTTAAAATATTTCTTAAACTGGATTGTTTTTTACTGTTTTGATTAGGTCTTATTCTTCATATTCTAGTAAAAGTTTTCCCATCACTTTTAAGAATAACGCTGACCTAGATGTGGTTCTGAACTTTGATTGATATCATTGCATGCAGGTGTACAGGGATATTGAAGGACCAAATAATTTTTTTTTTAAACTTAAAGCAAGTGAGCAGAACTTCTGGCAAGAAAAATGATACTGCTCTGTCTCTCAAGCTGGTTTTCATTATTCCTTTTCTAGAAACATTTATAGGAACTTACAAACAATTGCAGAGTTGGGGGTTTGGTTTGTCTGGTCTTGAATAGATTGTTTCAGAAGAAATTTATCTCTCTGTCTGGAAGTTAAATTAGAATGTTTATAGAGCATTTGTGTTTGACTTCGCTTATTTTAAAGATAAATAAAACCTGTCCTACACAAACTTTGCACAACAGACCTTGTGGTAAAAATATTATCTATGTGAAAGTATATCTGCAGCTTAGTTTCAGCCAGCCAAACTTCTGTAGCACATTTCCTGCCCTCAAAATGATTTTGTCATCTTGTTCACCAAATAAAGCAGCCATCCTGAGGAGAAGTCTATCATTTTACTTAAACACATAATTATGGTACCCAGAAGGCCTGCCTGGAGACTATGTAGTTCATCTCAATTTTGGCATTTTTGATGTTGAATTATTGGATCTGAAAACCAGAATATTTTTGTCTGAATTACTTTGTGAGGAATTCTTGTTATTGTTGCCTTTATTATCTTTAATTTTCATTCAACCTCCCCAAGGTCGGCTTGTCCCTCTCTTCTATCAATTAACTCTGGCACTCAGGTAAGTGTCAAAATATGGTGGGGATGACAGAGGGCCTACTCATACTTGACATTTTTCAGAGCTTTCTAGTAGGAGTAGGCTGACAAAATTTCTTCCCCATCGGATATCCTCAGCTGAGGAAACTGGATACTGAAGTGCATTCACTGATGATTTGGTTTCCATCCCTCTTCTCCACCAGGCTGAGCATCATATACACAGAAAATGACTCCTGGTTTGGGTATATCACAGCTGTAGCTGTGCAGGTGCTTGGCATTCTGGAAAACCTTGTTTATAGTTCAAGTTGCCTGAAATCAGGAAAGCTGTGCATTTTCTCCTACTGTTCCTTATATGATGATGGAAATATAATAGACAAAAATCCCCGCTTTTCCCAGCACTTATTTTGTGGGGAAAAGCTTTTTTTCAAAATTATTGGGAAACCTTGGGCACTTCAACTAAAGAAGAATCAACCCAAAGTGAAAGCAAATGTTAGTTTAATTTCGTGTTCTCCATACAACTGATGGAGGACATGCCTCCCTGTTGAGGAATTCAGACTGGCTCAATTATGCTTTCCTACCAAACTGGCCTTTTTCTTGCTAGTAGAAAAAACCAAGGAATGTGTATGAATCCAGGCCAAAATCAGTGTTTAAATTCTTCCAGGATAACTGTTTTAATTCAGAAGGCTGGAAGAGGTTTTGAAAAAAGGAATTAGACTTGATGTGACAAATGTAACTTAATTGACCAAAATTCCCTATTAGAGTCGAGAATAGTTTGAGTTGGAAGGGAGATAAAGATGATCTGTTCCCAAACACCCTGACATGGGCAAGGGCACCTTTCACCACACCAGTTCTGTTGCTCAGAGGTCCATCCAGCCTGGCCTTGAATGCCTCCAGGGATGGGAGGCAGAATAATCTTCGACCTTCTTCCAGGAAGATATTGGAAGTTAGGATGACATGAGAGTTTTTCCCTTCCTCTAAATACCAACTGTGTGAATTATTAGTAATGTGAAAGATCAGTCTGCATGTCTGGTACTCTTATTACTTCTAAGAGTGTTCCTGCATAGCAATTATTTTATTAATTGATTTACAAATGCTTTGTGTTTTGAGACCTGTATTTTGAGTGGCAGAGAAAATCAATCTGTTGGCATCACACTGTCAAGTTGATCTTTTGTTACATTAACCTAAAAGGCTACTTTAAATGAGCCATCTGCTATTGCTGGCAGGTATCCAAAAGGAGCTGGGTGCTTTTTGTGCACGAAAGAAGGAGACCCTGCAGGCTGTGAAGGACTCCAGGCTCTGTCCTTGGCCCCTGTGGTGAGTGGATGTTGTTGAATTCAGTAGCTCTAGAGCCGCCAAGGTAAAGCTTGCTTAAGAGTGGAGCCTTTTGTACCAGGAACACCTGAAGAGGGAACTATCAAGTCAGTATGGTCCAAGGGTAAAACAAATTTCATTGGTGAGTGGTTTTATAATGGAATAAATCTCCGCCCTTTGTGTGATATGAAGCCTATTTCAAGAAAATCTCCTTGAATTTAAACAAACAGCAAAGATTTACCTGCATATGCCTTCCCTCCGTCTTACATTGCTATAGTGTGGTACAGGGCCATGTTCCCTGGTGGCTTGGGCCCTCTTCAAACAAAATGTGTGTAAAATCATCAGGCTGCATTAGAGCATCTTGCATTTTGTGAATTTGTTCTATCAGCTGAACTTAGCTTGATTTTTAGACCAAAACATCTGAAATCAAAGATGGGTTATTGATTTCCTCTTGTTTTCTCAGCCAGGTGAATTCTGTTACGTACCAGACTTCTCTCCCAGTGCTGATTTTAAATTGAGTCAGAGTACCTACAACCGCAGGATAACATTGTGGTGTCTATGCAACAGGCAGGGATAATGTCTTAGTACACCCCAAGCTGCTGGCTTGGTACAGAATTGGTGTACAAAATTAGATTTGCACCACATAGGGAATTTTCTTAGGACTTAGTTTTCCTGGATTATAGCTCATCTTCATGTAAGAAATCAATATAAACTCATGTAGCATGGAGCTGGATCTGAAAAACCCTGTCTTGAACAAGGTAACAAGCAATGAAGGATTGGAGCAGGAGACTTCTGGAATTCATCTCCACTCTTTGCTGTCCCTATCCCATCTTTATATCTGTTTTTCCAGAAACAGGGGCATTGATATCTGGTGGTCTGAGTTTTAGGTACCAAACTCTCTTTGAGTACTCTGCTGATGGCTGATAGGATTTCATCTATACTTGTTTCTTGGATCCTAAATTTTGGCATGGCTTTGAATCGCAACAGTAGAATCTGTTACATATCATTCTAATTCTAATGTGTAATCTCCGTTATACATAATTCCATAGCAAGAGATTTCATGCACTGCATTGGTTTTCATTTTTTTCTTGATAAGTTTACCAGCTTATGAGTTACTGGGATTTGGCAATGACTTGCATTGATGAGATGGACAGCAGTCAGAAGATGGATATGATATGTGCAATAATTTTGGCTAGTAGGCAGGGTAGGGCTCTGATTAAAGGCTTAAGATAGATGGATGTGATTTACCAAGAATCTAACAATACCTTACTCTAAATGTGGTGTTATTAACATTTTTAATTTTTATTTGAAAGACATGGAGATAGTTGCATCTTGATGAAAAGTTAGGCTTGTTCATGTTTTCTCTTATCTTTCTGTCAAATTTTCTATATTGTCTTTGTACATACACAGGGTTATTTTTCCTGTAGAAATCATACTCTTGTAAATTTTAATAATGATCATATGAATAAAGGAGTTACTTTACCGTTAGCTTGGAGAAAAAATTGTGCAGCCTTCATCTTAAGATTAAAAGAGAGTTAAGTGTATGAAGGAAAATTACGTAATACCATATCAATAATGGAAGTTCTTAAAAGCCCAGGGCTGTCCAGTGCTGAACAGGAGTGCAATGAAGAGAAGGAATTGTACATGAACAGGAAGTACAAAGCTTATAATCAGCAACTAACTAGTGACTTTCCTACACAGGGTATTTTTGGATGGAGAGAAAATTTTAAATTAAGAGATGAATGTTGAATTCTGACAATATTCCCTTCAAGAAGAGACAGTGGAGATTGGAACATAAAAACTGGAAATAAGATTTTGTATTTGTAAGAAGGGGTATTCATACTCACCAAAAAGAAGTATGAACAAGAGTGAAGTGTTTCAAATCTTCCTTCTCTCTATAACCTAAATCTGGAAGACATCCTGCTTTATGTTTTCCAGTGGAAAGGTTACCACCACTAGACCATTCCCACCATTTCTCTGCCTAGCATTCAAACAGGAGGAACTCAGCCTGGGAAATGCTGGGAGCCTGGCAGAGTGCTGTGAAGGCTGTATTAGAGTGGCATGTCTCACATTTCGGTGCTGCCATGCTCAAAATCCTGACTGTGGGCAAAGAAGAATGACATCTATATAAAAGGAAGCCGAGAATTTATTTATTTTTTACACACACACACAAACACATATATACAGTCTTGTTTTTTATCCCTTTTCTTGAGGTTATGCTTACCCTTCAGAGACAAAAGGTTGGTGGCTTCACCCAGGGGTTCGGTGTGTGGAGTGTTACGGCAGGTCATGTTTTCCTGGAGGAATATGGTGTTTGTGTTGCTGGTTTCCCTTCCCACAGCCAAACTCCACCTTGGGGACAGGCCTCCTTGTCCTCCTAGAAGCAATCAAAGAAAGCAGAAATCTCACTAAGATATTCAAAATTATTGCCTATTTTGCATATTTGTTTCCAACTCTTAATCTGACATGAGGGTCAGGTTGCTGCCCCAGTTTGTCTGCTCTGTGAGAGGCTATTGTGCCTACCAGACCCATAAACAGGTGTGGGAGAGGGGTGGGTCTTGTATCAGTCAGGCATCTGCCATATTTCACATCTGGCTTATTAACACCAGCTTCAGCTGGTGAGGCTTGAGTTTGACAGACAGGGAAACACCCTGCAGCTGTGCACTGTCTGCAGAGCCACTCTGCTCCCTGTGCTGCAGCTACGCAGGACTGATGAGGATCTAATTAAGGAGCTGAGCTCCCAGATTGCTGGGTTTTATCTGGACGTATCCCCATTCCCAATCCCTCTCATCTTGAACAAAGGAGGGCTGAGAGAACTGTCTCAGAGTTGCAGTTTTTTATTTAGTTAGTTTTATTTAGTTATCTTCCTTATTGCCAGAGTGACTCCCAATTATAGATATATAAATTTGTGTATACAAACACATACACAAACACACACACACATGCATATATGTATCTATAAAGTCTCTCTTATTTTCTTTATGTTAAACTGACATCAAGCTCGAAAACAGAGACTTTCACCAAAAGTTATACTGGAGATGACTAAACTTTCAAAGACATTCAGAGTCCCTAATACTGGAAAGCACCCAAATATGATTGTTGCTTTCATCCTACAGACAT
Source organism: Callaeas wilsoni (assembly GCA_013398955.1). Taxonomy (NCBI): domain Eukaryota; kingdom Metazoa; phylum Chordata; class Aves; order Passeriformes; family Callaeidae; genus Callaeas; species Callaeas wilsoni. The sequence goes on along the minus strand of VWPU01001930.1, from coordinate 28,534 downwards.
TGGTAGGGATTGAATATCTTTTCTATGACCGTGCCTGTTAAAGAGTATGACTTGATCATGTGAGTTGCTGAATCTGCACTGCAGCTGGATCATACCCACTGGCCACTATGGGTCATGCAGGCTTTTTCTATGCCTTCCTGCTCATTGTCTTTATGGACAGTAGTTGCAGCCCAAGGGATTTTGTCACTGACATGATTCAAATTAGTTTTGTCTATAATTATATGCTAAGGACAACTGATGTGTTGGGAGATCTTCATGTGATCCAAAACCCCAAGCAAGTTATTTCTGAGGGTTGCAGCACACACTGTGAGTAAACTGCTGGGTAGAGGCTCTAAAAGTGATATTAGAAACTGTTAAAATGCAAAATTCTTCACACAGTTTTTATTGAGTGGTATTTCAAGGAGTTTATAATCGTAGTTCTGACAGCTGTTGCTGAGATTAGCAGTAATCTGTCCCTTCTCTTTTATTTATGACATACCAGTACAACCCTTATAAAGTCTGTAATGCATTTTTTTAAGTTTCTAGGTGAGGTGGCACAGTATAAATAATTAATCCAGGGAGAAAAAAAAGGTTTAACAATGTTTCCTTCCCTATTTACAAAACCACATTTTGTCGGTATAATACAACCTCATTGGCAAGAGGCACACCAGATACTGAATCCACTTGAGAAGACAGTCCCTGCCCTCCAGGTTCAATTGTGGTGGATGTTTAAGCAGGAGTAATTAATTTTGACTAGCTGCTGAAGTCTTTGTATTCAGAATCTTTAGCTTGCTCATATCATCTATGTATAAAGAATTGTTCCAAAAATTGTTTTGCCAGCAATATGGCTTTGTTGTCGTATATTTAAAAACATTTTTGTGAGGCCTTAAATTTCAGGATAAATTTCTCAACTGTCTGCAGTCTTATGAAAAAGGTAATTGAAATATATTTTTAAAATCTATGATGATACCCGTCCAACAGTGTTATGACGAGCAAGCAACTCTCCACATCCAGGTGTGTTTTCTCACAGTTCTTGTTTGCTGGAGAAAGTTATTTTGCAGTTAGCAAGAGTGTAATAATTTATAATAAGCTGGTTGCTCTGATCTAATTTCTCTGATGATCACTGATGCTGCACAAGGCAATTTTCCCTATTTTCAAAGGAGAGCAAAGTCCCTCTTAGTGTGGATTCTCTCAGAGTTCAGGTGCACAGTCAGATAATCTGTTTTAACACACTTTCATCATTGAAACTCTGGTCTAATGAAAGTTACATGCTCAGCCTCTCTTGGTATGTGACAGTTCCTCCGACTGTTGTTTTAGGGGGGCATAATTACTGAATACTTAAAACTTAGATGCTATTCAGACATTGTAAGATGCTCAAGACACTTCTGTCTGTTATTTTAGGGGGATATAATTGTTGAATCATTAAAGCTTAAGGAAATAATGTGATATTTTAAGGGAAAAATTATAGTTGTCCTCCTGAAAAAATGCAAAGAAATTAAGTACGTCCATACATGTGTGATATGAAAGCAATATCTAATTTAATTTCAGATACCAACATCAGCACAAACATCTTGCTGCTAATTACAGCTTTTCTGTATTAAGACCTTATGGTAGCATATGCTACTTATACTCTTTTTAAAATACAGAATAGTCTGTTGGGAAAGCCTCTATCTTTGGGATGTGTAATGTGTTCAAGCCATACAAGAACACTCAGTCCTTGCAATGACAAGATGAAATTATTATTATAATCATCATTATTATAATGATTATTATCACCATTTTCATAATCATTATTATCACATAGTAATTGTATGAGGACTCCTGTTTCAAACAAGTGTACGGGAAGTGAATTGTGCAAGGCCAGAAGGATGGTAATAAAAATGAGAATTCCTACCAACAATTGCTGCATCATATGATTGCCTTGAGTCCTGTTCCGATGCACTGAGCTATTCAGGGTTGCATTGAATGGCTGCAAATAGGAGCTGCCAGCCCGTATCTGAGTGGTGCTGTAACACGCCCTATTGTCTCCTCTTTCAAGGACCTCATCAAACTGGCAGGTGTGGAATTGCAGAAATGTGTTTGAACATACACATTTTCTGATGTTTATCAGTAAATTAGAAAGGATCAGCAAAAGATATCTAAAATAAGACAGTAGTGGCAAAGACCATCCTGAGAGTGATGTTTTGGTGGTTGCTCTTCCTCTGATCTATTTTTACTCAGCTACTTGCTCAGGATCTCTTAAATAGGCAGGACCCTATTAGTTCAAGAGTTACGCACCACAGAAATAATTAATGAGGTCTGTGAAAGCACGACAGTATATTTTCCTTTCATCATAAAAAACCCCGAAATCTTTCTGACATGATTCAAGGTTCTTCAGTATGGAGTCTGTTTTTCCAGATTTTCTTTTCTTTGTTGTCATTGTTTTTACAAAGTATATAAAGTTTATGTTTTCTTATGGGACATAAAGAAGAGTAGGTTATCAACTCCTTCAAATTAAAATGTAAAATCTCCACTGTAACGTAGGTTTTGTAGCAGTCTTCCATGAACATTCGTGCTTGCACGGATAGAGACTGTTACCCCAGTAAAGGTGGCACAGCTCTGAGGAAACGGATGATACTCAGCATTGGAGGGGACGGTCTCGCTTCAGCTCTTCCTTTCACGTCAGTAACCTAGAGTCATCTAAGTGGTACCAAAGAGTCCACACTTTTTAACTGATGAAATATGTGACATAGAGGATGCTTCTGTGAAATTGTTGGACTAGAAACAGTCAGCTCGTCTGTTTGTAGCATCAGAGAAGTAGCTGTAAGGAATAGCTTTATATTCTGTTTCTTATATATTTTTTGGAAAGAAATATTCCATATACTGGAAGAAGAAATAAGATGCATTGAATAAATTGTTTGTTTGATTATGGTTAATATGTCATTAATATGCTTTCTGGGCCAAGGCTTTAGCTAGGTCTTCTGTATGTCTCTATTTCAGTCATTAAAATCTGCATCCACCAATAATTGCATCTCCCAGCATTTGCATTCGAAGCACAATCTGGACAAAACTGATGCATGCAGCCAGAAGGGTCATAGGAGGTCACATGTCTGCCATTAGTATTCAAATATTAGCATTTTCAAGATGAAAAACTTTTACTGCGCAGTGGTAACAGATTCATAATCTAGTGCTTGTACTTTGTCTTGTATATTTATGACTGCTTTTATTATTGACCCAAGTTTACAAGCAAAAGCTGTACAAAGGGAAAATGTCTTAATGCTCAGTGCAGTGCTTGTTCTATGCAAACCAGTGACCAGGTGACAGGAAGGGAACATGCTATTTTTGAAACAAAGAAGCAGCAGAATTATCTAAAGGATTTTAATATTGAATAGGTAGATCGTCAAATCCTTCTTAATAGTCATAGAATCCTTCCTGGTAAGAGGAGGCTTCAGGAAGATCTAAGTGCAAACAGTCTCACTGGAGCTTAATCTTTCAACAGGTCAGAGGAGAGAAAAGCAGATGCTGAATATAAAAAGGAAAATAATCTCCCTTCCTCAGTGCAACATCTGCTCCTTTTTATTTGCCAGAGGCTGCTACACTACTGCTTCCTACAGTTAATAAGATGAGCTAAATAGATTGAAAAAGTTCACTGCTATTTTTTCCAATACATGTATTTTATCCAATTAAAACTGTATGCGAGTGACATGCTGAGAATGAATTTCTGAGGGCATATTTATACAGAGGATCAAATTTGAAAATTCCTGTGTAAAACCTTGTTTGCAAAGATGAACGTGAGCGGTCAGCAGAAACGCAGGTAGATAAGGAGGAGAAGAACAGATAACACAGAACAGTTTAAAAGAAAATGTCTTGATGAACTAAGCTCTTTGAACTAACTGTTTGTAGTCCATAAAATGGTGGTTTCTAAGGAATTTGTTCTTTCTCTGGCCAGGAAATCTTCACCAGCTCCAGAAAACAAAACCTGGAGGGGAATTGTATAGTCATAATACTAAAGAGTGAGCACTTGTACTGTGTTACTATACTGGAGACCTCTAGAAAAGCTTTAGATGGGAGGTTGATATAGTTTTCCTTATTCATAGCATTGAAAATGAAGGAAAATGAAGGAGTGAGTTGAACTGGGAAAACGGAATTCAGTAACAAGTTACTGGTTTACAGTGAAACTCTGAGATATGCAGCAACTCTAAATGCTGATGTTGTTTTCTACAAAAAAAAGTTTGTAGATGTGCATATATACTTGTATATAAACCTCCTAAATATATAATAAACTATTTATTAATTATTAATATATAATTTACACATTTTACTTGTATCAAAATTATCTCACACTCTGTGTGTCTGTGTATACATATGTTTTTCTATCTAAATGCATGAAAGTCTTATTGAGGAGTAACCTTCCCAGTTTGTAGGGCTTGAATAAATTTGGGAGGTAAAGCAGGAAAGCTAATGATATTCTTTCTGGCAAAGAAACATGAGACTCAATAAAAGCAAGGGCACAAGCTAATAACAAACATACTTTCGTTTTTTGCTCACTAACCTCCTGGGTTCATTGCACACACAGATATAACATTTCTAGGGAAACAGCAGCATTTTCCAGCCACACCTGGTCTGTGCTCTAGTGTGTCAGGACAGAAAGCCTTCCCTTCCCCTTCCTCTTCCCCTTCTTCTTCCCTTTCCCCCCCCCTCCCAAACCATAGTAACAGTATTAAAATGAAATTAAACAGAGCTATAGCTCTCTTCAGCTATAGTATCTTAAAATATCAGTTGTATCTGTAGGAAATGTATACCTTCCTCCAGACAGGTTCCTCTGGAAACCACGAACTCCATCTGGGCTAAAGTATTGATTCACTGTATTTGATCATATTAGAGAAAAAGTCTGTTTTGGGAAAATGACAGTCCCTGTTCACGAAATCATGCTATACAATTCCTTCTTTTATTGCTTTCAATTTCTCTCCCAGAAGTTTCCAGTTCTTACTGAGAAAGGATAATAGAATTGCCAGACACTGGGCACTGATTCTTTACACATTTTTTTTCCCCGGTTGCATCTGATCATGGAATGTCTCACTGTTTTTTGTTATCAATCTGAGTCAGAAAGGTGCATGTACAGCTGGCCAGACTGGGAATTAATCCATGGTTAGCAACAATCTCTCTCAGTGCCACTTTCCATTTTATGTGGCCTTTGTGTAGTCTTGTTCAAGATGGGAAGGAACAGATTAATGCTAAAATATGGAAGAAAATGCAAATATTGATCTTCTTCCAGAAGAGGATCCCTGTTTAAGAAGCTGGCCTGCGTGGAAAAGACTACTCAGCTGTCCCTTGAAACTTGGGGCCTGCTAGACAGCTACAAGACTAACTGGTGAGCTGTAAGGAATCAATACAACACAAAAGGGAACTATTGATCTTAAATGGCCTTTTTTCAAACTATCACTAGATGGAAACGAGATCTGCTGGAGATCAATGATGACTAGATAAAATTATGACAAGATGGTTGAGGAAATATCCAACCAAATGCCAGACCAGCGATCATCCAGAAATGCCAAGTCATGGTGGGTCAAGGCTGGGAAGGTTCCTACAGTCACCCTCCACAACATGCCCAAGGGCAAGAAGCAGCAGACACTGACCTTGGAAAGCAAGGTTGTCCTGAGTCAGAGTTAGTCATCCACCATCACTGGCATGGGTATCACTTGGCCATCACATGACATTCTGCAGCCACCACCAGGTGGGTGGCCCAAGCAAGACTTCCCAGGTGCTGCCCCATGGAGCTGGTGGTGGCAGGAAAGGTGGTGGCTGTGTGCCAACAGGCAGATTGGTGAGTGCACTTGGTGTTCGGATGGCTGCATGTGCCATTTTTACATTAGGTCACAGAATTGTTTGTGTGGCAAAAGACCTCCCCTTCATCTTCTCCAAACTCCCCTGTGCAGTCTGTCCCTTCATAAGTAGGAGTCTGAAAAACATGCACGTGGGATGAATAATGCATTTATTAAAGGAAATTTGGGTGGCATTTTGTGCTTTCCCACAGTTTAAAAGGGAGTATTCTTCATCAGCAGTAAAAGAGGACAAGCTCACTGATATCCTCTAGTGGCACACCAGACTTTTGTGCTTGGCCAGGGCAGCTGATGCCCAGTATGGCCGAGAGCTGGGCCCCACCATGTGGCAAATGGTGAGTGTCATCCCCATGCTTCTTCAGTGTTGCCCTAGTGCTCCTTAGAGAAAATCACTGCAGTGCAGAATGGCTTCCCTTTCCCCCCCCCTCCCAAGCTGGAGCTGGGCAAGGACAGGAGGACACTTACTTCCACTCCAAGTGGAGCCTGAGCAAGAAGTCCATTGTATGGGGAGAAGACTGCAGTGGATCATCTGATATTCAGAATCTGATGCTTTGCTCAGTGCAGAATAGGTATTTCTGTAAAAAAGCACTTGGAAATCTGTTTGTGCTAAAGCAAATGCATTTTATTTATTGAGCAGGTTCTGCACAAGCTGACGTTTTTACAGTAACATTGATTTTTCCAGATTCCAGCTTAGATTCTCAGATAGAATAAATCACTGTCATTTCTAGAGAGCTACCTATGCTAAAGCTTCACTTGCCTTCAAATGAGCAACTTCAATTTACACTGGCTCTCAAATTGTCCTAAGAAGTTACAGTTCTCAATGATATTAATATAAATTCAGTTGAATGTTGTGCATGCTCTTATGAGTGTGGAGAATGATCTTAATTACTTTATCTTCTCCCTTTCAACGCTCTTCTGACTAGAAGCAAGCAGAAATATTCCTGCAGAAGTGATAGACCTATGTCTCAAACTGAACGTGGTGTAATAATAATAATATAGGTGAAAGCAATGGATTATAATTAATTCTGCTCTGTGTGAGTGGGTGTGGAGTTTTAGAAAGAAACCCTGAGAAACAGATAAAACCCATTTTAGCAAGAGGAATCTGCCTCTTGGGAATTTACGGACCGTTATTACTTCTTTATTCACTCAAGTGTTGGGTTAAAAAAGAAAAGTGCTTCAGCTGAAACTGCTATGTGATAAGGGAAACTTAAACTTGTTATTTATGTTTGCAGCTCTACTCCAGTTTTGGGATATCAAGATCTCTCAAGGATTATTAAAGTCAGAACACAACTTTTAGCTTTTCAGACAAAATCCTTCTTTGTTGAGCCTTACTACTGCACTTCTGGTTGGGAGGCTCTTCACCTACTGGTTAAAGGCATCTCTGAACTTCTACAGAAATGCAGGTTTTACAAAGAAGGTGGGTGAAAGATTTTGAAACATTTTGTTGTCAAGAACCCCTTCTATGTGTCCTCCTGTGCCAGTCTGGAAGACTGGAAGGTCGAGACCCACTTGCCATCTCTTGTTGGTAGCTGGATCACGTGACAGGGATCCCAAATGTCTGGATTCAGTACCATCCAGAATTACATCATCACCTACAGCGTCCCAGAGACGGACCATCCAGCTTAGTATAGGTTCATCAGGCCATCGGGTGTAATCCTTTCTTAGGCCATGAAGGTCCTTCACAGACATAGACTCAGTAGTGACTTCTGGTTCTGAGTCCCCTGCTGGCTTTGAGGGTCCTTCCCCTGCATCATCATCCTTCACTGGGTGATCAGTTTTGTCTTTGTGTTTTCTTCTCTGGACAGGCACAACTGCCCTTGGCTTAGGCTCTCTGTCTGGTTTAGCTGCAGACTGAGTGACTGGGGT
>VWPU01001930.1:0-20855 GCA_013398955.1 Callaeas wilsoni | reverse complement strand
TGCTCCTCTGGCCTTGTGTGCTGCACTACGCTATCTAGCAGTGAGCAATAAGCATATGCCGAGGCCCAGCACATAGCAATGAGCTTTTTCTCAGTAGAGCTGTTATTACACTTCTCTTTCAGATATTTCCCCACCTCATTTGGGTTCTGAATTTGGTCAGGGGGGTATTCCCAGGCTATCGGGGGAGAGAATTCCTTCAGGGTTTGGCCTATTTTCTCCCAAACCCCACCCCACTCAGGATTTTCTACGTGTGGGGCAGGTGTCTGCTCAGCCTCTCTGGAAAACTCAGCCCTTCTCAAACGGCAAATTATATAGAGGAAACTCATCAGATAAAACACTAAGAAAGTGGTATCTTTAGCATCCAGGGGAAGCTGTATATTCCCAAAAGGTGCCATAACAGATTTGAATGGAAACAAGGAGAAGAAAGGCTGGAGAATATCATCTCCCACGCTTCCCCCAAAAGGCCAAGTGTAATTACTAACAAACTCCCAAAACAGGCTACAGTGCTTTGGACGGAAAACCAGAATACCATACACATCTTCAACAGCCCTCCATATGTCTGTAAATACTCTATAAATCAGTGCTACCACACCTATAAATACGGAAATATAAATATGGAAAGCCTGATCCGTAGCCTGGCCCTATAAAAGTTACATGCCAGGGACAAAATTGTCTCTATCTGTGGACAGGCAAACATGCCTAGGGACCAGAAAGTCATTATTACATCAAACCACATGGTGACTAGTGACTGCTGTACCCAATACAAAATACTTACAACCAAAATGTAATTATTACTGTTTTTTTTCACTTTCTTGAGCCTCACATTGGGCACCAATTTTAAATGTGCTCGTTTGGACACAAATTTAGGAGGAAACAACCCGAAAAGGGTGTCTCTCTCTCTCCTGCCTCCCAGGCAAGCAGGTCCCAGCAGTCCCTCCCCCCACAGGTTCAGAAAAATAATTTATTGAATGAAAGTGAAAAAAACCTATTTATTTATCAAGCAGAGTGCATGCAGGCATGGGAAAAAGAATGAATAATGGTAGATAATAAACCTTCTCGCTGTGGAGAAAGCTGGTGGATTTAGAGTTCTTTCTGTAGGTGTGTCTTGGCTCCTCCCAAGGTCTGGAGCCGGGATGCGGTGTCCTGGGGCCTCCCCTCCCGGCTGCAGCGTGCGGCTCCTGGCGATGTTCTGGTGTTTCAGACCGGGGCAAAGCTGAACAGTTCCAGAAGAAGAAGCCGCAGTCCCGGGAAAACTTCTTGCCTCAGCGAACCAACAAGAAGCTAGCTAAAAGCAAAGACGTACTCCTTTTCCCCGGTGTACATGCAGAGCCTACGAGCTGAGAAAAAACCCCTTCCTCTCCCTCCCCTGACTGGCAGGAACTTCCAGCCCAGAGAGAAAGAAAGTACATAAACCTCTAACTGCAAGGTCAGGCAAGCCGCTTTGAAGAGTTCCCTCGGAGTCTCTCTCCCTTTGCAGTTTAAAGGTACAAACTACATTCTGTAGAGATCAAGCAGGCGATGGGGAATACAGTAATTTCATAGAATCACCCCAAGACACCTCCTTATCACTCAAAGAACTTTGCTGTTACTTAAATCTGGCTCTGTGGCCTAAGAGCATGGACTGAACTTAACTATGTATTTATATGTAGATATGTGTAAGTATATATTGGTTATGTAACTGCTTGAAGCTGTATCTGTGGGTGAGAAATAAACAATCAATTTGCCACAAATAAAAAACACCTTATCAAATATTCATAATGAATTCTAAGTGACACACTGTGCCTATCAGAATGAGAACATTTAATTTACATTGACAGAGTTACAATAATGGAGACAATCCAACAGCGAATTAACCCAACTTTCTTCATCTTCCAGAAGCTCCTTTGAATAGTCACATCCCAAAAAGATACCCCAATACCTTGTGGTCAGGCTGTTCAGAGGGACATTGGTTGAGAACTGAAGCTCCTGAAGGTGTTAAGGGCTGATGCTGCACAAAGCTCTGCTTGTCCCAGAGCAGATGGACTCACTATGGATTCAGGAGCCTGGATTGGCACTGTGGTTGCCTGCAGCCTGCCTTACCTGCTCTGAACCTCTGTGCAGGATGTTGGACCCTGTTACAAGCCCCTGTGCTTGTAACATTTTTCCCATGGGGAAAATCTGTTTTGTGTGGTCAATTAAAAGCATTAACTTTATCTAGTTTCTGAGGAGAAGGCAGAAAGATGCAGCAGAAATTCAAAATAAATTCACACTGACGCAAGATCTAAGCACCTGCTTTATGTAAGTGTGAGCTGAGGTGACACAGCTGCAGTGATACCTGTAGTTTATACGACAGTTCCATAGGCTCCCAACACACTTGGTTAATTTAAAACCCCTTTGCTATCTGAACTGATGCATTAGATGTGTTATAGGAGTAGTTTACATTCAAGGCTTGTGGAAGATGACAGAATGATGGTCCTAGACTGTGGAGTCTGCTAACTTAAAAAGGGTGCAGGAAGAAGTGGCCAAACTTTCTTTTTTGTTTTTATCTATGTCTATGTCTATATATCTATGTCTATATAAACTTAAGTCAGAGCGGGAATACACAGACCTTTTGGAAATACACAGACCTTTTGGATATACTCTGCTAGCAAAATAATGTCCACAGGAGTGACAATATGCAAAAGGCATTTAAATCAGAAGAATAACTCAGTGCTACCTAGACAGATTAGAGCTGGAGACAAAACCCTCTAAAATCTCATTTAAATTGAAAAAATGCAAATGGGAGTGGAAGGGAGGTTGGAAAGTTCCATACAAAGCACAAACCTTGAAAAACACAATGTCAAAAAATCTGAGTGTGACAGTGGGCAGCATTTTCATTACTAATGGTGATATTCTTAACCCTTTGTAATCCTGTGATATTTGATTATGACAAATCACACAAATGCAGAGGAAAACCAGACAGATTTCTGCTGGTCTAAAGGTACAGGAAAATACTATCAGAGGACATAGGTGTTTTTTCTACTTAAAAGATCTACAAATGCAGTACACTTGACTGTTTAAAAATAATGCTTTTAGGAAACAGAAAGAAAGAACTAATTTGCAAGTACAAACCATCTTCATTATTACGTGTTCAGCTCGACCAGAAGTTGGACTTGATGATCCTGAGGGATCCCTTCCAACTCTGCAAATTCTATAATTCCAGGATTCTAAAACTTTATGGTAGTAGCTTTATTTCAGTTAAAATTGGATTGATTCTTCTGAAGGTAAAAATGCAAATGCCATCTGTAGTTTGACTGCTTATGCACTGCATTATCTGTAATAGCGTTTGATGATTATTTTTAATTTAGGCTACAGCATGTTTTTAGCTTTCTCTGAGTCTCAGATGCTTGTAATGGCAGCACAGATGTACAATTGGAGATATGAAATGCTTGCTTCAGAAAGAATGTCTCTTCTCTTTATAGACATTTACTCCTGAGTCTTAGCAATCTGGGGTGCCTGGGCAAAGAGCAGTTAATTGATATTTTGGCTCCAGGGAAGCAACATTTCCAGTGAACAAGAATTAGGCCAGAGATGCTGTGCTCATTAATTTGGCCCTTGGGATGTCTTGAGTCTGTGGGAGGAAACTTCTCCAGGCACCAAGGAAAGCCACAGAGCAGTTCCAGACTCAAACCCATTGGTTTCACTATTATATGTGGGTATAAATAAGAGTGGTAGGCTGTTTACCGCTAGAAGAAAAAATGTATATTTAATCTCGAAAGAGCTGCATATGGTGGAAATTGCACTGTTCAGGCTTCTAAAATCAGAGTGGTGAAAAATTACAGAGAATTATCCTGCCTGAAGAACCTTGTTGGGTGGATGGATTACTGCTTGATCAATTTTACAACTACAAGGGCAGTGGTTCAGATTAAATCCAAGTTCTATACTACAAAGGAAAAACTTGAGTGGTACTGAAATAAACCAGTCCAAATCAGGAACTGCAGAGTTTTATTGTAATAACAACAGAGCAGGTCATTTGAGACACTTGGATATACAAGTTACATAGCAAGAGTGATGCTGAGTGAGAGATGCTCGTCTTTCCAAGGAAGTGATCATGCTTATAGCACCATGATTCCAGTTTGCTCTTTAGCTGAGAAAAGAAAAGCCTTGTGACTGAGCATTTGGAATGAAAACTCTGCTTGACATGAAATTTTGACATATACAGCCAGATCTACTGATTTATAAAGCCCCAAATTTGGCATACTTATTTTAAGATGAATTAAAGCTGTGTGTGGCCATAGATGTTCGTTTCTCTGCTTTAGTCCAGTATCCAGGTATCAGATTTGTCAGGTTTCTTCTCCCCAGGCTGACAGGGACCTTTAAAGGGGGATGTTGGTGTGGTGCACTCTCTTCTGAAGCTTGGGGACTGGTAAGGTCATGGAGCTAAAGCGTTTTTTTTGAAAGAAAGGTCTGGACATGAGCAGCACTGTTCTTTAGAGCTGTGGTAGGTGTTAGCTTGAAGGACTGGAATACCTGATGATACCTAATCACCACTGACACAGGGAAACTTACATTACCCAAGTTATGTTTACAGAGTGCACAAATTCATAGAATATATAAACCACGTGTATGCACGATTGTGGCAGCAGGCCTATCATCCCTGCATAGCCCTTTCAAAACTTATTAGGAGCAGAAAGTAGGTACTGCTCTGCTGTGAAATCAGGAGGTACCCATGTGTTTCAACAGCAATTGACTGAAACAGTCACTGACCTCTTCAACCAGTGATCTGATGTTTCCTCTGATGAATTTCTTTTGGCCAAACATAACTGTTGTTCTTGTAGTGCTGTCGTTTATTCTGCTGTCATACTTCACAGACAGCTGCAGATGCAACCAAAGCTATTTTCTTTTTCCTGTGGAAAAATGGTAATTTAAAGACTAATACACCAGCAGTCGAAACAGCCCAACTACTCCATAGGGTTCAGGCTGATATTTCTTTCTATTCTGTTTCTCAGTAGTCTTTTATGATTGCTGATTCGAAATACTGGTCTCCCATGGATTATTGGTCACTTGTCTCTCTTTTTTTGTCTGAATGTGTATTTTATCGTTTTAGAGCCATGAACACTTATGCGGCCTGGCACAATGTAAATAGTCTCATGTGAAAAACAAGCCTGTTTAGTTTGATTTTTCTCTTTTCGTGACATCTGGAAGGTGCAGCTACTCAGACAAGAAAACTCAGTTAGGAAAAATCTTTCCACCAGAAAAGGCCTAGCATGGACAACAGCGCTGTGCTAATTTGTTGTTTATCAGATAGTTTCCCTGGCACTGCCAAACCCTAGAGACTGGTGGGATGGTTGGGCTCAGAGGTTAGTGGTTAATGGGATGTATTCTGCCTGGAGGCTGGTGAGAAGCGGAGCATCAGAAGGGACAGTCCTGGGACCTTTACAGCTTTATCAATCACCTGGAGGATGCAACACCGTGCACTCATCAGATGAGCTGATGGCACCAAACTGAGGGGACCAGCCAAAGGCAGGGCTGCTTCCTGGACAGGCTGGAGGAGCAGGCCAACAGGGAACTTACGAAATTCAGTGAGGACAAATTGCTGACTGTTAAAGTCCATCCCCTAGGAAGGAAGAATGGTTGTCAGCAACGCACGATGAGGGTGGACTGGTTGGGCAGCAGCTCTGCTGAGGAGACTCTGGGGGCTGCGGCAGACAGGAAGTGGCACGTGAGCCCAGCGTGCCCTGTTGGAAAGAAGGGCCATGGCATCCTGGGTGGTACCAACAGCAGCACACTCACATAACCACAGCCCCTTTCACTCAGCTACCTTGAGCTCACACCAAAATTCTTCATTAAGTTTCAGGTCAGTTAACCAAAAAAAAGAAGAGAAAAATACATCAGTCAACTGGAACAAGCTCAACAAAGGGCTGATGAGGTGGTCAGGGACTGGAGCACTCATCTCATGAGGAAAGGATGGGGGATGGGGTCTTTTTTGGCCTGGACTGGGGTCAGCTTTGAGGGCAACTAAGAGCAGACCCCAGGTATCTGTGGAGAGATCATCAAGAAGTGGGAGCCAGGCTCTTCACAACAATGTGTGGTGGGACAAGATACAACAGGCACACACTGAAATAAGGGAGGTTTAGACTGCATGCAAGGAAAAGCATTTTCTCCAAGTGACAGTCAGACAGTGTCACAGGCACAGCTGTACTCTTCACATCCTTGGGGATTTTCAAGATCTGACTGGATTAAGCCCTAAGCAGTCTGGGTTGACCTCATAGCTCAGCCTGGTTCAAGCAGGTGGCTGGATCCTTGCGGATCCTTCTAATCTGAATTTTCCTGCAGTTTTCTAGAGAGGCAGTGTCTGTCACACAGCAACCTGCAATCTAAATGGAGCGCAAAGATAACTACAAGGAGACACAAGAAATGCCAAAAAATCTATATGATATTATTGATCAGTGGTATCCAACAGCTTTGTCATCCAGTGGTTCTACTGTTTTGGAAATTTAGAGTAAATGTGTCAAAAAGTGTGGTAACTGTGGCTGTGGCCCATAAAAACTTTGAATGGCCTTTTCTTAATAAAACTCTCTCAAGCCAGTCCTGTCTGAAGGAGTGTTGACTATAAATACTAGTGCCTCTAATATATAGGGATGATTTCCTATCTGAAAGAGGTCAGTGAGAAAAATGAGTCACACCTACTTTCTTGGGAGCTTGCTGCTTTCAGAGACCAGACAAAAACCGTAACACAGAATATTTGTATATATTTCAGTTCACCTTTCCCTTGATTTATTTTATTTTGTTTTTTAATGCAGATCAAACTGGATTCCATAGCATAATGATTAGAAATTTGCATTACTCTCTACATCTGGATTTTTTTCCAATGTCTGGGTTTTCTAGTCTAATGGACTCTGATTTATGTGCTATGTTCAGAATTATGCTTCCTAGATTAGCAAAGACTGCATCAGCCTACAAAGTGAATCTGACTTCTGTAAACTGTTTATAGGATGCTTTAAAAATCAAAAATTATTTATTTGTATATATGGTATTCACATATACAAAAATTTGACCATCTCTTTAGTCAGAAATTATTTTTTGTTTTGATTTAGGAGGATTAACATTTGTGCTCTTTCTGTTACAACTGTCAGTCAACATCTCCCTTTAAAATGACAGGAAAAATTTCTCATTTTTATTACCTCATTGCTTGTCATCTGCCTCTCTCTAAACATATTTTGTACTTCCTCAAGCAGCAAGTGCAAAAGATGAGCCCGAATTTGTTAACAGGAAACGTACAAGTCTCTTTTGCCTGTGTGAAATATATTCGATGTCATAAAGATCAGCTGATATGTTTAATTCATACTGCAAGGTTTTAATCTGCTCATTTGACCTTTTTGATATACCGTCAATAGCACTGGTGCTTGAATAATGAATTTCGTGTGTTCTAAGCACTAAACTGATTTACAGAGTTCACAGTGGGTTTAAAAAGTGTCATGTCATTCAAGTGGTACTGAAAAAGAACGATGAAGTGTTATAGAGGAAAATGATAAATATTGCCTTTAGTAAATATCAAAGATACTGAGGCAAATACTTTGCAAGAAGATTGATGAAATGTTTCTCTCTTTTCTATAAAGTATAGAAAGAATTCTTCAGTACCTTTTTGTGAATCTTCAGCTTCTTTTCTCATATTTCTCATGCACGATGGAGTCTGAGGTGCCCCAAAGTCTGGGCCTAACATGAACTGATATTCAAATAGAGTGGAAAGATGCAATAAAATCTATGGGACTGTGTTTATGTGGCAGGATTTTGGTGTCGGGGGGGGGGCAGTAGGGATGGCCTCTCTGAGAAGAGCTTAACTGCTGCTCCCATGTCAGAAAAAGCCAGTTCCAGTGAGATCCAACATGGATCCATCACTGCCTAGAGCTGCACCCATCAGGTGCTGTTGCTTCTGAAAAAGATATTGAAGTAGTAAAGTATTGAAGGGTATTGAAGGGTAAAAAATGTTGTGCAGCAGCTCTGGGAGAGAAGTGAAAATATGTGAGAGGTACAGCTCTGCAGATGCTGAGGTCAGTGTAGAGGGGAATAGGAGGTGCTCCAGGTGCTGGAGCAGAGATTCCCCTGCAGCCTGTGGTGAAGACCATGGTGAGGCAGGATGTCCCCTTGCAGCCCATGGAGGAGCACAGCAGAGCAGATATCCTTACTGCAGTCCGTGGAGGATCCTGTACTGCAGCAGGTGGATGTGTCCCCTGCAGACCACGGAGAGCCCATGCAGGAGCAGGCTCCTTGTAGGAACTGCAGCCTTTGGAGGGGAGCCCACACAGAAGCAGGTTTTCTGGCAGGAGCTGCAGTCTTTCATAAGTGATCTCCTTGTTCTTACCTCAACCCACTAGCTTTTCCATGTTATTTTCTCCCCCTGTGCTGTTGAGGATGGGGAGTGAGGGAGCAGCTGGGTGAGCGCCTGGCGTTCAGCAAAGATCAACTCACCACAGAGACACAGGACACAATGATGTTGTTTAAGAAACAGCTGAGGTTAAGAATAGACAAAAATTTAGAAAATAAACCTAATTTCAACAGGGTTCTGAAATGAGGAATTCCAGATCTGAGCAAGGTTAGAAGTGAGTGGATGTTGAATAGATGATGAATGTATATATGATTTGTTCACCTTTCTTCCCAGCTGTGGAGATAGGTGGTTGTGATAGCTGGTAAATTAAAGAGCCTGCAGTGAGAGGCCACAGGCTTTGTAGATTTATAAGTATCCCAAGATCAGCGTGAAGAGAGGTGTTGCCACACGGCCCATGCAACTTTTCACCCAGCATTGAATTAAGACTTGAATTTATTTTACAATTGTCCAGTTGTGAGTAAATACATGTTTGTAGCAAGACACTATTTAATTCAACCTTAACGTGTCATTGTGAGGTTGAGGAATATTGCTGCCTTTCCCTTAGCAAATGTGATGCCCGGCAGGACTTGTTTAACATTACAAAGAAATTTGTGTCCGAGATTAAACTGGAACCTGAGCTCCTGCAGGATCCCACAGTTGCAATGATGGTGTTGAGCTGCTTTTGGCACCAGCTCACATAAATCATAATGAATAAAGCTATACTGATATTTTCACTACATCTCTCTCCTGAATGTGTTCCCTGCATGAAGCAGAAATCCTGAAGGTAATAACAAAACAGTTCATCTCCTTCAAAATCTCCATGGTAATGCATATGCACAGGAGGGAGAGTTGCACAGGTAAAGCCAAGTCAAAACCAAGAAATCTTCCCTCTGCCTTTTTTGGCTCTTCTGTGCCCAGCCTGGGGATCTTCCCGCATTGAAAATGTTGTACTTAAATAAGTAAATTTCAACCATGGTAATTAAAGATAAATAATATTTCCTCAGTAATCAGAAAAAAGCTGCTGGAATTAAACACGGCACAAAACAGCTTTTAAAAATTGCTTAAAAAATTTAAATCAACTGTTACAGTCTTACATTTCCATGTTTCTGTTTATGTTTACATATACATACACACGGACATGCACTTGTATATACATCCACAATATTATGTTTTCAAAAGTTATGTGAGACTGTCTCAGATAAAAAATACTTTATCAAATGTTTTTCCTTCAATAAATACATTCTAAAAATAGTGTCTCTTTACCAATAACATTTAAAATAGTATTTTGATACCAGAACCAAGATTAAAAATGCTATAAAAAGATTTCATAATACTTCGATCAGAATTAAGGATCTTTGAGGTGGCATTTTTTTGGGTGTTCATTACAAATATGGATGGACTTTACAAGATGTATGACGTCCTTCATGCTCTATGATTTTTTTTCCCACTGTTTGGATTGAATGAGTCCTGTGGTAAGGTTCTTTGACAAATGTTAAATTAGGCATTTGTTCAAGGTAAAATTGATTTGCACAGTGTACAAATATTATACAAACTGGAAATTTTTATACATTTTAAAGGAAAAGTTAATCTTCAATCTGGACTTGATTTTTGAACTTTCAAGAATAAAAAAAAGGTCAGCAAACAGCTTGGCTAGCTCTGGAAACATCCGTATATTGATAATACCACTGACATAAATACATGTTGTCCTGGACGAGCGCTGGACCAATGTCTTACCGGTCTTATGTGAAGAAGTTGTGGTTGATAGTTCTGGTTTTTAATGTAAACCAGAAGATCATAACTGGCATCGTTATGGTAAGGTGTAAAAGCATTGAAAAAACATCCAAACCCTCTAAAACGTCTTGTTCTCACTCTGGATTTTCTTTTTTGATATATTAATATGCCAGCACACTGGCTGGGCTGGGGGGGCCGCAGCTTGGTCCGGGACATCCAACACAAAGGGTGAACGCCCCGGGGTACCTCAGTGCCTCGCTTGCCAGCCTCCCAGCCCGTGCAGTGGAAGGCACGAAGCCTAGCGTGCCTGGGGCTTGTGGATAGCCCAGGCGTGGCCAGAAATAAATAAGCAAAGGTGGCCCTTCGGCCGGTGTTCCAAGGGTTTATTGCAGAAGCTCCCTCGAAGGGGACCAGATACGAAAAGGACAAGACAAGACACTGAGGGGATTTTTAAAGAGATACAGGGAAGGGGGCAGGGTGACACCACAGGGACGCATAGGAAGAGGAGGAAGGCGGGACAGGCCAAGACACCTTCCCTTAGGGGACATAAGGGGTGTCTGTCAACTGGAGACAGAACCACCCCTCAGGAATCCTAGGAATTCAAAGGCAGAAGCCATCTTCACAGAATGGGGTTTTACTCTTTGGTACCAGCCCACGAAACCTCTGTTTCTGGGCTCTGTGACCCCCTGGTTGGTTCATTCACCACAACATTTTGATACCTGTCAAGCTTTGCAACATTGGTGGTTTCTGTAGCTTGGTCTTTGTGGCACATGGAAGTGAATGTCACACTCATGTTCCCTGAAGTAGCACAGGGCTGAGGCAGTGCATGGTCCTGGGCTGTGCTGGCAGGGGTCTTGGTGGCCACAGTGAGGGAAAACATGCTCCAGCACGTGAAAGTTTCAGCACACTAACAGCAGGGGAATGAAAGCTCCTGCTGGCATTACACAGTAAAGTGGTGAAGATTTTACAGCCCTTGTGTGTCTGAATACATCTATCAATTATTTTTTCAATGCAGGTGCAAAATGTTTTTATTTTGAGTCCAGATGTACACCCAGCTCAGTGGGTGTAGAGAACAATGTGAGAACAATGTGAGGCTTGTTGGTGCTGCAGACATGTTGTTTACAAGGTTAAAAAGCATAGCTGGGGAGTATCAAAGGGAAAACATTTATGCAGTCTCTCCAAAGAACACTTCCCTGAAGCTCTTGTGGCTGCTTGGGAAACCACAGCCTTGTTTCCTCACACCCTTTCATTCTTAATAGGCTGAGGGAGTGGCAGAAGTGACAGGCTATGACTGACAATTTTGGACACAATCAGACTGGATTTAGTGAGGCCAAGATCTCAACCTGAGACCTTCTTACAAGGAAGAAAATATCAGTTAGGTAAAACATTTTATTAAAGCATATTAAAAGGTGCCTTGCCTTTGCCCTAGATAATGGCAGCTGTATGGAAACAAATGAACTGTTTATAATTATCCCTTTTATTTTCCTCAGAAATTCACTGTGCTAGAAAACCCAGGAGCTCATAGGGTAAACCTTGATTGATGAAATAACCTTTTGATGATGTTTGAAAGCATGGCTGTTCTGATTCAACAAAGCCACAGTTAGTGTCATGTCAAAGAAATGCTGGCTAAACTGAAGAAATTATATGTACCCACTGCTGAAGGAGATCACGGGCTGATGAGTCTCACTGTACAAAGCATGATGGTGTTACAGCTGTCTCCAAAAGCAGGTGGTAAAGACTTCAGAATTGCTGAAATATAAGCAGGGCTAAGATTTGGTCTAAAGAAAGTTTCAGAATGGAATTTAAAAAATAAAGAGCATAAAATTGTCCTATTCTTCTAGTGGTGTTGAGTCTCCAGGTGCAGGTTGTTAGAAAACTGCCTTTTTATTTCTAAATCAATATATACTGTATTGAGAAAACGTAACCATGAAAATCAATGATGCCACTCTTGCAGTACCCTGCAAACTGGAATATTCCAAATACAATGAAAGTAAACAACTATGATGATATTTTATATTTTTTATCTCCTTGGGACAAAAAAATTTTCATTTAAATTTATTTTCTTACACTGAAGTGTAGCTATGTACTGACACAATGGAAAAGTAAAATGTTACAACAATTTCAAAGTAAATTTTGGATATAAAGATGAAATTTTAGGGAAAATAAACAGTAACAAGAAAGAAAACTCCATGCTGTTGAATAAGAATAAGAGTGGAATTTAACCCAGTAATCCCAGTGGTCTTTAGAAGGTCAGGAGACCTTTCTTCATCCTCTCCGGACAGAATATAATCCAAGCAGAACAGGATAAAAATAGCTCTCTGTGAAACTCCAATAAATTTTTTATATCCCTGTAGGACAATAATCTCCTTAGAGCAGTGAAAATGTTCTGAACCTTCTGTATGTAATACTGGAGTCTAACATGTACTGAATGGATTTCTCAGGGGGGAAGATTTCAGGTTTCAATAATTTTTCCCTTTGTATTTAAGAATAACTTGAATATCATTCTAAAGAATGGCATTAGGAGAGTCTGCAGACATGAAGTACTTGTCTAATTTAATGGCACAAACCACTTGAACCATGTGGTTGTTAAAATTGGCTATTAACATTTTAAAGGAAGCAAAGAATAAAGCCAGCTTACATGGGTATAGACTAATTTATTTATCAAGACCTAATAGCAGTCCCAAAAGTTATGAAGCGTTTTATTGACCTCCTAGCTACTGACGTGTGGGTAAGTCAAACATTCTTCGGAGAACACTTTACTGGACATTTGGGTTTAGCAACAGTACGTTCTTTTAGATTACTTAGTGTTACTCTATTTATAGCCATGAGTGTGATTTGTGCTTTTCTTCAGAGATATTTAGAGCTCGAACTGAATAAATCTCTGAAGGGCATCCTCAATCTGAGCTGCATGATTGGAGATACTCATAGTTTGCTGTTTCAGATTTAAGCAAAACAACCCCCGATCTAGTGGCCATTCTCAGCATGAGGCCAGCCCAGCCTCGTTGGTGCTCATACCTGATGTGGTGAGTCTCTCACACAGACTACAGGGGGAAGCTGAACAGCTAACTTCGAGCAGACAGCAAGTGCTCAGTGACCTGGAGGAGCCCCAGCCCTGCAGATGGGCTGCCTGGTCTCTTTGGAGAATAAGAAATTTGCAGCAGACATGGCCTACCACTGTGTGTAGGAGGTCGTTATAAAGAATCTTAACTTTGGGTTGTGCTTAGCATGCTGCTAACAAGCACTGATGGATGCAATGGATATGGAATAGGAACCTGGTGATGTTCAGCATGCTCCCATGAATGCAGCTGGGCAAGCACTCAGTACAGTGGCTGTCATGGCTGTGGGTGCTGGAAACGGGAATGACCATGAGCTGCTACCTGTCCTGAGCCTCCTATGGCACTCCTGCCTTTTAGGAGACAGGCATCAGCATTTATAACTAATTTGGAGCTAAAATTTAGGAATTATTTAATTCCCGTATGTCAGGGAAGCATTGTCTCAGTGACTTTGTGACTCAATGCTGTACAGAAACAGAGTATGCTAAGACAACATAATGAGTTTCCTTGCTGTTTGTATAAGGACAGCAATATAGACTGTTGTGAATATTAAATGCTTCTCATTACATTTCTCTTGTAATTAAAAATTTATGGTATGGAAGACAGGTTAGCATAAAGTAATTTTAGATGTTTCTCTCAGGTAAATGTCAGAGAAAAGAACTAAAATACCAGAGAGACCTCGATTAAAAAATAAAAAAGCAGTAGGATGAATTTGCACTAGCTGGAAATCATATAGTGGATAGGTGGGTTAGGCAGAAGGAATGCTTCTGTCATTTATCTGGTTGGCTCTAATGTGTCCCTTACCACTAAGTGCAGCAAAAGGAGTTTGTGGGTAGAGATGGGTATTCTTCATTTTCCTGTTTCTGTTCCAGTAATTTGGGCCATGATGTATCAGGTGCCAAAAGGTCACGTCTGCAGATCTCACTATCAGTTTTGTTTTACCCACTTTTAGTCAGCATTATTCCCCACGCCAGAACTATCTTTAGGCTGCTGGACTGGACTGATCTTTCCTCCTGCCTGGCTCATGGGCATCCCATTGGAATCCCCATTTTGAGTCTCCTGAGCTCTACTCCTGCTCCATACATGGGCAAGTGGGCGAGATCCCGAGAAGTGCTGGTTGCAGCAAAGGGTTCTCTCTGTGGTCTCCAGTTTTCTGGGAGCCCCAGGTGACCACATCTAGTAGAGCTGTGAGAAATTTCCAGGCTCTCCAATCCAGCTACTTGAATATTTCAATCCAGCTGCTTGAAACCAAGCAGATTTGTTGCCTTCAGGATTGGATATATCTGATAATTTACTTTTCAGAATATTTTGTAAGTTTTATTTCCTCTGTTTTCTTTTGCGTGCATTACCCTTTACAAAGAAAAATTTCAGTGCAAGTCAGTCATCATTCTTGAGGATTATTCCCTTTCCCCTGTGATTCAAGAATACCCTAAGATTTCTGCTTGCTTTTGAAATGAGTTTTATAAAACCCCTCCAATCTGTACTAATTTCCATAACTAGGAAAATTCTTAGCTAATCTATTATGTTACTAATTATGTTTTTATCAGTGCTGGACAAGGAAAAAACAGTAAGCTACTTTTGCCAAAATTATTTCTCTGTTTCATATCCTCGTTTCCTGTTTCCTACTGATCTTGAAATAAACGTTAATTTTACCAACACAGTTAGTATTTATTATTTTTTATAAAGAATCTTTTGCAAGCTTTTCAGAGATTTAGTAAATATAATGTATGACAAATGTACCTAAAGTAAAAAGTAGGATATAAGCTTAGTCCAAGTACTGCCTATCCTATCAACTGTGGAAATACAAAGACGCAAAACTAATTTAGTAGGAAGGAAAAAACTTCAACTTACACTTTAGAAAACAAACCTATTATGTTGATTACTTAGAGTTTAGAAGAGGAGGCAGATATAAAATAATTTTTGCATTGAAAGCCATCAACATCATGCTGGTTTATGAAAATTTGAAAAAAGGCATGACCTTTCCTTCGGGTAGGTAGCGTTTCCAATAGTTGGCTCCTCTTTTTCAATTTTAGTTTCAAACTGAGGTAAAGTCAATGGTCTGATAATTGCATAGTTTTTAACATAGTAAAAATTGGCATTTTAAATGGGCTGTGACTGCCCTACTCATAAAATGGGTGCAAATGCAAATGGTCACTGTATGCTAAATGGGTGCCAAGGACATGTCATACTTTGCTTATGATGTTTAGCTGCTTCCATGACAGCAGAATGGCCACCAGCTTTAGCCCTTCCTTGTTAGCCTTTTACTTAGGATGAAAGAGCTTTGCACCCTCTGGGGTTCCAGTGCAACAGCACAGTTTTCCAACACTGGTGGCAAAAGCCTTATGAAAAAACGAATTCACACTTCTATCAGTCATGTCTTCTCATCCCAAGGCAGTATCATACCAGTGGATTCAGAGGTGGAATAATAAGGTAATGAAGGTGCAGGAACCTTTTGCTTTTTTTCTGGTCCAGGCATGCGTGTGACAGAATTACAGAAAATTTGCACTTCCCGAAGCAGTAGGTCCAGGTGAAGAGCAGGAGATACTTCCTGACTCTCCCCAAAACTGAGCCTTGTTGGCTTGTTAGTCAGAAACCACATTTTCTGCTTCATCAATAAATGGAGCAGCATTTCATGTTTTGGCTGTCCATGAGTTGTTGGGTGTCACAAATGATGAATGTATGCTTGTGTGTGTGCAGTGACATCTTTGAATCATTTCTCCAGGCTTTGTTGATGTGAGTCATTTTAACCTGTAGCCAAAATAAAAATCTTTAACCTACCTCCTTGGTTTCCACATGCAGTTTTTAAGCAAACCACCAACTTTGTAAGTCTTAACCCAGCCAGTAGATAACTAGTAATATAACACACTTTTCAAAGTACGATAGGCTTTGCAAATTCAACTTCTTTCATTGGTAGCTTAAACGTTAGTCCAAATAAACTGACAGGGAAATGAGTTGATACATGTTCAAGCAGACATACGCTCCAGTAGCTTGCTTTTACTTAAATGAAAATTTTGTCCCCAGAAATGTCTGTGTGGTAATCTTCTGTCTTTAAAATGGAGGAAAGGCTCCTCATTCTGCTTTCTCATCTATTTCAAATCACTCAGCTACGTGTCATAGACCATAATTTATTTCCAATTCACAGAGACCAAAAGTATTCTCATCATTGTACTTCTCGCTGCTGTTAAGCAATCTTCTTCCGGAAGAAAATAATGCATTTATTTCTAAACCCCTGGTATTTTCCATACTTAGTGCTTATTTTCTGCCTAATTTTGACCTTTTCACCTTGAGTCAACATCTCTGTTTCTTCACGAAATGTGCACTGGTTGTTTTTCAATGCTTTTGCATTATTTCAATGTAGCTGCAATAGCTGAGGAGTTCTTTTCTTTAGTAACTAGAAATGGGGCTTGGGTACAGAAACTTCTCACTTCCTGATAAATACTTCCATTTTTATGAATAATACTTGTGGTTTTCTTCCTTTCTTCTGGAAACTGATTTTTCTAAACAAGTTGTTTACATTGAGCTTTCCTGATTACAGGTAGCAAGTTTTAATCTTATAAACCTTGGATAATATATTTGATTTATATTGAACAAGTAGGTTTCATTATGAAACTAGACTTTGACAGGATAAAAATTATAGGATTGTAGAATTATAGAATGGTTTGGGTTGGAAGGCATATCTAAAGATCACCTAGTCCAAACCTCTTGTTGTGTGTGGCAGGGACACCTTTTGCTAGAAGAGGTTGCTCAAAGCCCTGTCCAACCTGGCTTTGAACACTTCCAGCAATGAGACATCCACAGCTTCTCTGGGCAACCTGTTCCAGTGTCTTACCACCCCCACCACAAGAAATTCCTTCCAGTTTAAACCTACTGTCAATTTAAAACTGTTTGCCATTGTTTCATCTTTACAGGCTCTGGTGAAAAGCCTTTATCTGTCCTTCTGATAAGCCCCTTTTAAGCATGGCGAGGCTGCAGTGAAGTCTGCTTGGAGCCTTGTCTTCTCCAGACTGAACAACCCCAACCCTCTCAGACTTTCTTCATAAGACCAATGCAGTCCTCTGATAATTTTCTTGACCCTCCTCTGAACTTGCCCTAACAGGTTGTCTTGTAAAAAATTTCTTTATGGACTTCTTGTCACATAGAGTTATTTTTTGTTGACATTCTTCCTCATTAAGGAGTTAATCTTCAAAATTTTTATTCTGTTCATTGGGTTGGGTTTTTTTCTTTCCTTATGTATAAAAAATAGATGACACAGTCATTCATGGAAGACAGTTCCTTCCTTCTGCTCTTGTTACAACCCAGATCTCCAATGCATTCCACTACAGGGACTCCTTTTTATGCATCACATTTATCCTGAAAGAGGAGAAATTTCTATGCATCTTTCACTTCTCTGAGGCCAGTCCCTACTTATAAAAACCTCAGCTTCATTGGACTGGAAGGTCAGATAACAGTGTTTTCAGAATACTATCTTTTAATCTCCAGCCTTAGGAACCTGATCAGTTTTGAAGGTGTGCCATGACTGACATAGTGATCTCATGCTACATACAAAATACCTACAGTTCGGTAGGTATGAAATTGCATCACTTGCTTTTAGGTAAAATTGAGAAAACCAAATGTCACCTGTATCTTTCTTTCTGTCACTTTTAATGGCTTTTAAAGTTGTTGGCCAATTTTAACCCAGTTTGTCAAAGGATTAATCAGAAATACTTAATTAGTGAGATGTGTTTAGTGAAGTTGAGTGGTTGGATGGCAAAGAGAGGGCACATTAGGAGCCCCATATGAGGCAGAGGCTAAAGAAGAAGGTTTAAAAAAGGACAGGAATTGTTCCAGTACCTCTAGGACAGCTGATTTTATTTTTTAAGCATTTATGAGTTTTTAAAGGTCTCCATGGTGATCACTGACCTGGCTTGCTTTAGATTAGTTGTCTGGGGCACAGTGCACTATTTTATTATTTATATTAGGAAAGTAGAAATCAACAGAAGTGATGTACACATAATTCCTCCCAAACTAAGTACACTTAAAAATGTACTATATGATGAAGTGTTTTATAAATTTGTGTTTTCCAAATGCCAATTTGAGCACCACTTGTCCACTAGGAACAGTGCATTTTTGACAATATTTTAGTGTCTCTAGGTCTGGATTGAGTGGTTCTCTGGGAATAGAATGCTGATTAACTTCAGAAACAACATGTTCTTCTACATTTTTCTCTAGACTGGAAGCATGTAATCTCTGCAAAACATATATAAACTAGATAGAATATATATAAACTAGATAGACTGTATATACTGGGGAGACTATTATGTTGGTTTATAGCTTTGCATTCTAGAGTAGCCATGAAGATTGTGTTGGTATCATAGCAAAAGCAATATTTGTTAGTTGTATATTTTTTCTAATATTAAAAATGCCACTTGATATCCATCCTTGGTCCCCCTTTCAAATATTAAATACTTTATTTAAGTATGTTTGTAATCAAAAGAAGCTTGAAAAATTGCTTTCGTACTAAATGACTGTTATTTTTCTTAGACACTTATTCATGGTAATTTTATGTAGGTTTAATTAGAAGCACTCAAATGGCAGCATAACTGTCCTGTCAAGTAAGTTTTTTTTTAATTATTATTTAACAGCAAAGAGGCAGTTCAACAAATTCATCTTAGAAAAGCATGCAAAGTTTTCCACATAAGAACGAGACAGAAATCTGTTCAAAGATTTTTAAAGAAGGCAGGATATGCAGTTAAGAAGAAATCAGCGTAGAAAAATTCCATCTTTCACGACCCAAAATTTCCTTTACTATGTTTTCTAAAACCCATAAACACTGTAAATGTCAGATGCAGTCATAATGGTGAAGAAATCAATGGTTGTAATTCTGTAATTATTCTGGAAAATGCTCAGGATTTTCCCTCTATTTTTAGTTTACCTTTTATTACCTCAGATTTACAGCTAGTCCTATTGGAAGTACCAAAGTGATTTGTGAAATAGTGTCTCCTTTTTTTTTTCTATAAATACATTATTGGATCAAAGACTACAGCATTTTGAAGGAAGAAGACTAGAAGGGAAAGGCAGAGAAATGGGGAATAAGCCTTTAACCCAGGGTAGATTTTTTGCTGTTTTGAGCACATCTTTTGTTTTTCTGATTCCAAAAAAGAAGTTAATTTCACAGTGGTGGAGCTGAAGGAAACAAATCTTTATCAACTGATGGGCCTGCCTGAGTCTGCTCTTGTGGCTCTAGAAGGTTCTCCATATCAGACTACAGAACAGCAGATAATAAAAGATTCTAACAAAAGGAGCAAAAAATGACCTCACCAGCTGTAGTGCTGAGAGTGCTGAGTACCTGCAGATATCAAGCAGTGAAATCACAGAACTTCAGAGGATCTGTTTTTTTCCCAAGGCTAACTTCAATTTATTTGGGTGATTTACTTCAAAGCAATTTTTAAAAAATAAACCTAACAAATGTGATTGTAAAGGAGGTTAATTTTCACATCCACCTTGTAATGAGGTGGAAAATAAGCACTTTTATGGTATTTCCTATGGACTTCTGAAGTAAAAAGGCAACATGGAGTAAAGCATGAACATACTGATTAAACGTTTTTGCTTGGAATATATCCTGCTGAACGTGGCTTGTAGAAGAAAGGATGAGCAGTAAGATAAACCATAAAATGGTAGTAGTAGTAATTCCCTGTGCTAGTAATTCCCTGTAGTCTGACTTGGAGAGCCTTGAGTCTTGTGTTTGCTGCAGGCCAGAAAAATCAAAGCTTTTGAATGTCACTGTTCTGTGGCTCTGTTTTGGGAAAATACGGGGACATATCACTCAAATCCTTGCATTTTAAGCTCCTTTTATTCTATGTCATTCAATGATTTGTGTGCTGATGGGATATGCTATGGAAAAAAAGTTAAAGTGGAACAGGTAGAAAAAACTATTCAAGTGCTCAGAATTATGTTTACTGTCTCTGTTCAGAAGCTAAAAAATAATCACAGACTATTTTCTTAGACTGAACTCTCTCTACAGACCTTGTAATAAAAAACCTTTTTTTTTCCCATGTAGTTTCTACAGTTATTATGTCTTAGTCTAAATGCAGCAGGCAAAGAGCCATTTGCTTCTGTTTGCCTCTGCCTCTTTCTTTGTCCAATCTCCCCAGCCTTGTAATATTCCTCTTTGTCCTTTCCCTCTGTGTATCTTTTTCCTTTCTTCTTTACCAATTTGTCTCAAAATCAATAAACTAAAGGCTGAAAATTAGCATGAAAGAGAAAAATAATACAAGCAGATTCAGTATTAAAAGTTTGCCTGAAAACTGAAAAACAGTGTCTCAGAGAGGACAACATTTGAGCAACTCCTCCTGCTGCAGCAGTAACTTAAAGGCTGATTTTAAACCCTCTGAGAACAGCCCTCCAGCAAGGAGTATGGGAAGGAGCAGGAGGAGAATTTCTTTGCTTCTTGTAGATGGAGGTCAGTCATTTTTCTCCAGGGATTGCTGATGATGCTTTTCTGTTGGCTGCTGTGGGGCAAGGCAGTTGGGGCCACAATCTTGTGCTTGTTTTGCTTCACTTGGTGGTTTGACAAAGTGGCTTAATCCCAGCTACTCGTAGCCATCTAAGCCATGGGAACATTTTTCAAAGGAAGCATATTTTCTTAATGTTTATTCTGTTTTTCCAGTTTTCAGTGGAAATATATTTAGGACAGGGTAGGTTAAGCAAGTGTATTTGTTTTCCATGGCCTGGTTTCTTGGTAGCAGAGAGGCTACAGAGGTGGCTCCTGT